>JAASGK010000340.1:0-27652 GCA_023334195.1 Globisporangium emineosum
CGCGTTCCCTCGAAAGCACTTGCGCTGCGACTCGGACGCGATTGTGAGAGAGCGATGCGTGGGGTTGTACGAGTTTGTGCGCTGCTTGCTCGCTGTGTTACGCGGACATTTACATCCACTTGTACGAGAAGAAGAAAGAAGCAGAGCTCAAGACTGGGGTCGAAACTGAATCGTCTTTGCTGGACGGAGGCGGTCATGACGCTTCTCTCGGGTACAAGATTCTCTGGGGCATCTACCTAGACATCGCGTCGTTCAGAAATCGACTCCAAACGGGTGGCAGCCGCTCGTTGGGCGCGAAGTTTTGCTCCCCTCTCTTTTGGATGCGCACAATCCTCAACTGTCTTTCTATGACGGCATACATACCTAACCGAGTTTTCTTTAAAGAAAGAACGGAGTTGCCCCACAAAGCTCCTGCATCAATGGACGAGGAAAGTGTAGCTATGTACGCCCCATCATCCTGTGCAACATGGAGACTTTTCAAAAACGTGCCCGTCTCCTCTGTTCTGACAAACAGCAACCGGCTCCCAAATGGGGAAAGTGTTAAGCTCTTGGATATGTCGCTTTGAGATTGATTGACTCTCTCACCATCCTCTTCCGCCAAAAGGGGTCGAATGAGTGATGGCAACGATTGGGGGCTCGCATGCTTGGTTTGCTCAGTGTCCGAGTGTGAAGAGGGAGTTTTGCCTTCCACATTCAGACGCTCTTCGCAAATCAAGTCAAGAATAGCAACTTTCATCAATAGCCACCGTTGGTATAATATAAATCCGACGTATAAAAACTAAAAATCGCTATCCTTCAAGCAGTAATTAAATAGCAATTTTGAACTACTTTACAAACTTGTAAACGACAAAATTTTATACTCTTGACACCTTGGAGTTTCTGAAAGAAGCAGCAATGATACTCAAGTATAATTATGGAAGTGCAGATGTTCGAAGACCTCAAAGCATGCAAGCTGTTGTATGTGTATGACCGGGAGTAGGAACAACTTCATTAAACATGTTTTGTTGGTGTGGGAAGTGAAGAGGTTGTGAAGAAAGCCGGCAAGGAGGAAATAACTCCAAGGTTAGCTTACTCACTTGGACTCGTTTGAGGTGCTTGCTGAAATGGTTCGATTCCTATCTGCTGGATGTGATTTTCACGATCCCTTGGGAAGAAACAGTGGTTCATGAGGAAAGCCCAGATTTGGGTCAAAAACACTGTTTGAAAGCTTCTCATCTACTTGAGTATCCCACGTCGACTCATCATCCGTTGAGTGACCCGAATGGTCAGATAATTGCTGACCACATGCGTGGGAGAGACGGGGCGGCTGCGTGATGGCAATGATGGCAGAATTGATTTTTAAACGCATTTGAGCCCCTGGGCGACAATTACATGCGTAAACCGAGCCAAATGTGTGTGGCATCTCAAACAGAGCTTGGCTTGGACTCGAAAATCATTTTATAGGATGGAGGTGCTAAAAGCAAAAGTATACAGTTTGGAAGGTATTTTGTATCACCCCTACCCCTCGATGTATCTTCTTGCGAAGCGTTTCTCAAATATCCCACTCTGTAAACGACTGCAGGATCCTGCGTGCAGACTTGTTCACATCAGACAACTCACGACCTTGTTTGCTGCATCTCTTGCGCAGCCCACAACATTGTGCCCGATGACCACGTCAAGTGCGCCCTGCGTTTCGTATCTGTGTGCTTTGATGCCTCGTGGTGGGTCTTCACAAACACGCCCCATTCCACCTGCTCTCTTTTCGCGGCCAGCCTTTCGCGCGACAGATCAAGTGAAAAACAAATTCATGATCCTTTCCACTCGCCGCCTCTGGCACACGTTGCGTACTCAGCACACTTCTTCCAACAGATCCACAGGCGTCGCATCCAGGCAAACAAGGCTGTTTGATCGCTTGCTTGTTGGGGAAAGACTTGTAGACGGGGAAAGACTTGGGACGGGGAAAGACTTGTGGACGGGTCCCAAGCGCACTTCGCTGGCGTTCTCAGCCGGTTTCGCACTTGACGGGGCAACAGGCTCGTTCGCAGTGGACGAATCTGGATCTGGATCTGGATCCGGCCCCCTCTCCCCAAGAGTGCGTCTGTGCGTGCGTCTGTCATTCAGTCGGAGGCCAGTCGCAACTCGGAACCACCGTACCCAGACCACAAGCGAGTGAGTGGCCAACAAGCAATCACGCCCCAGAGGTGGTGTCGAAACTACAAGTAAGGTGAGGAGTGTGTGGTCCTTACATTCCTGTTCCTTTGAAGACCTCACGGGGAGGTCCACACATGTACTTACAAGTGATTGCCTTTGAAATCAGCGTGGGATACAGTACTTTGCTTGCTAGTCTTGCAACAACCCATACTGAACTGTATTTCAAAAGCAAATGGCTCGGGTTCCCACACACACTACAGTCAGGCTAACAAGCCTTATAGCATTCATTCATTCATACAGCGGGGTAAACCTGGGCTGGCCATGTGCACCAAACAAACACGAGCAAATTCGAGTCGAGAAAGCGACTTGGGACTGACAGACGAGCCTCGACGCGATCAAGGCTTTTGGCTTCATGGGTCAGGGCTGATCTCGTTGGACGACGCGAAACAGGCTGAGCATCTGCTCGCTCCCAACAACCAACAGCAAATAGCAACAGCAACAACCCCAGCCAGCCTCCTTTTTGTGTTCGAGATCTCCCTGCGAGTGAGCGAGCTGAGCCAACAGCGTGTCATTCGCTGAACTCTTTTACCACTTTCGTTCACGCGGGAATTTTTACAGTTGCTGGCTCGCTCGAAAACTCCACCGCTCTTGCCACCACAAGTGGGCAGAAATGAGGGCTTGCGCGCTTCAAAAAGACAGTGGACGCCGCCAGCAAACCCCATCACGTCGCACCCACTTGGAAATCCAGCGCAAGTCGCACGCGTAATTGGTCATTTGCGAGAGACTCACTCTCGGGCTTTGCATCGGTCCCATGCGCGAGCCAAAAGCTCAAAAGCAAGAGAACTGACCGCAGGATGTGGAGCTGATGGCCCCCAAGTCAACAAACACAAGAGACTCGGCTTTTGCCGATTTTGCTGGAGGCGTCATCAGCGACCGCCGTTCAAACTCAAATCGCTCGCTCTTTAGGAGCTGTCGCGTGGCCGGTCTCTCGCTCGCCGAGAGGCTGCAACCTGCCAACGAATGGAGTGGCACTCCCTCAGCCGCCCCATCCCACTCGGCCGTCTGTTTCCCTTTGTTTTTGGCCTCCAGTATCAGAAAGCAAGCCTCGGTCGCGTGACTGACTGACTGCGTGGCTCTGAGCGAAATCATCCCAAGACTCTGGGTGCCTGTGATGCCACACTCTGATACTGGAGTGCACCTTTTCGTACCATAAGGCGTTCAGCACGCCCATCCTCCATTGAGTCCTTTGGAGCGTTTTGGCTCTCTCTTTTGTTTGGAGGAGGAGAGAAGGGATCTCTCATCTGCGAAGTGCGCAACGAGAGGAGCGCGCAAACAACAAATGTTGTTTTTCTCACACAAGTCACTCAGCCAGCCCAGCAGGAGCGAGCGTTCATTTACGATTTCCCACTCGCTCGCGCAGGTGACTTACCCACGCAAACAGACAAACTCAACAATAGCCCCACACACATACAGATCCACATCCGACAAACATGTCCAGTACGCCGACCCCAACAGCCCTCGTCCCGGACGAGGAGCTCCTCCAGCTGACGCCGCTCGAGCCGACGCCGGCCGCAAGCGAGGACCAGACGAAGGAGATCGCGCCGTTCCTGCGGTCGCTGCGGCGCATGCTGGACCGCGAGAGCGACGCGATCCTCTGCTGGACGGCGGACGGCCGCGCGTTCGAGATCCACGACATGGAGGTGATGACGTCCTACATCCTGCCCAAGTACTTCAAGCACGCCAAGTACACGAGCTTCCAGCGCCAGCTTAACTACTTCAACTTCCGCAAGTGGACCAAGTCGCGCGCGGTCGTGTGCACGTTCTCCAACGCGTTTTTCGTGCGCGACCAGCCGGACCTCACGTGGCGCATCACGCGCAAGCGCGGCCTCAGCGACGCCAAGAGTGGGGACAGCGGCGGCGCCAGCGACGGTGGAGAGGGCAGTCCGCGCACGCCCAAGCCGTCCCCCAAGCCCCGCGCCTCTACCTCAGCCACGACCAAGCCTGCTGCCACACTCAAGCGAGAACAGTCCGGAAGCAAGCGCAAGGTGTCCTCCTCTACATCCTTCTCACAGACCAAGAAGGCCAAGCTGTC
The DNA here is from genome assembly GCA_023334195.1 of Globisporangium emineosum. Classification (NCBI taxonomy): domain Eukaryota; phylum Oomycota; class Peronosporomycetes; order Pythiales; family Pythiaceae; genus Globisporangium; species Globisporangium emineosum. The sequence continues at coordinate 4,223 of JAASGK010000340.1, forward strand.
CGCAGCGTCCGTGGTCAAGATCGAGGCGACCGCAACAAGCGCGGCCGTCTCCCCCACAGACCCGGCCGAGTCGCTCGAGTGGGTGGACACCCTCTACCCGTCGCTTGAAGCCCTCGAGGCCGAGTGCAGTGTCAGCACCAGCAGCTTGCCGTTTAGCAGCTACGCCCACCACAGTGACCAGGTCGCGTTCGCCTGGCCGCAGAACTTCCCCGCCTCTCCCTTATCTTCAACTTCGTCCGGCCCTGCGGCTGAGCCCGTGGACCGCTTCCGCGCGCAGCCGTCGTCCTACGAGGCGTACTTCGTGCCGACCGTCGTGCAGACCCGCTGCGTGGCTTTGTGAAGAAGATGCTAGAGGAAGCCGATGCGACCGGCAGGCGGTATCCGTTCCTCTCTCTCTCTCTCTATGCTATGAGCATGGGTAGAGACCTCCACGACCGTATTTAAACTACCAGAGAGAGAGAGAGAGAAGAGGGCGTGTGTATGTGTTCGTAGGGATCAGTAGTGTAAGAGTGTTGTCGTATTTTAATAAACTATGAGCCAAATTCTCAATTCCAACCAGCTTGAAGCCAAAGTATCATGTGAGCCATCGAAGACCTCCACTGGATCCAAATCTGTTTCATATCGAGTCCGTCCAGCAGCCGGTCAGCTGAAGGCCATACACACACGCGTGTACGTGCGATCTCAGAGCACTATGATAGAGAGACACCACCAACTAACTGTAAACATATTCATTTGTGGGTGCGATAGCAAGATAGCAAGATAGCAAGAGAGAGAGAGAGACGCACGTCAGCGGCTTCTGAGCCTGAGCTCTCAGGCGCTGCTACCAAAATCCACAGTTCTTTACTGCCAATTTGGCCAAAGACCCCAAGTCCGCAAACGAAAGGGAGCGAAGCGCCAGCACGTACCGTAGGAGACGGAGACGAACAGGCAAAAGGTTTGCGTGGACAATACTATTCCGGGTCCCAGTGACTGGAAAGAGTGCCATGATCCACGCATCATTCATAAGATGAGGCAGCTGCGTCGTTGTGAGTTGGTGTTGCGGCTGAGTGTCCCACTCTGATGCAAAACGGTTTTGAAATAGTTCATAAACTGTACTGTACTTCTGTATCCTGCGTCCTTTGCTCAAAGGACGTTACTATTGAAATAAATTAAAGTACAGGAACAGATCACTCCGATAAAATGGCATTCCAGCTCTACCGCATCGCTCGTGAACGAGTATACAGATAACAACACATCAACAGGTCTTCATCGTTCCCTCTAGAATGATCCAGCAGGTGGGTTCGGGGGGGGGACGACTCGACTGGGCCAACTTAGCGTGACGGAAACCGGAGAACACACTCCACTACTCTGCTCACAACTGCATTCATCATTGGACCCTTACTCATTTGACAAGATTTGTTCGTAGTAAGCCGTAGCGCGCGGAGGTGCTTCCCCAGGGAATTCGCAATCTCGCACACAGTTAAATCTGCTACCTCGAATCACGCTAGACTGTCGTTACACCTCAACGCGATCGCGATCGCGAAAGCTGCGTTGATTTCTTCCTCGCTGATTGTTACCTCGTTTTACATGGATGTTGTACCGCTGTCTTTCTGCTCCGCTTTCCCGGCGGCGCTCGACCTGAGTGCACAATGTCAGTGAGAACTGCAATTTGTTTAGCTAGAGAAGACTTGTGAAATGGCCGGCGCTATAGATAGATGTGTCGCGCAGAAGAAAACGCAAACCAGACAACGCGTGCAGGAATAAGTCAGAATGAGCCGGTGTTGTGCAATCGATCGTTTCCAACGCACAACCGAACTGGCCCAACTGCTCTGCATTCATTTCTGTAACTGGAAATTCTCGATGGGCGACGAACGCTGCATAGTATTCGTTCACGAACGATCAGGTGAACTCTGGAGGGTGCTTAAATGTGGGGTTTTCTGGTCAAGATTTTAGCTCACCAGGTGTGTACTTAATTTTCATTCTGATAACAATGACACAACGGAACAAGCTCAGCGTCCTTTAAAGATACAGTATTGACACCGTTTCAAACCCGTTTTTTCCCTTGAGCACCAGAGTGGAACGCTGGGGCCAACACCAAACCAAGTCAGACGGTGCAGCCGAAACCATCAGCCTCTTCAGTTCACAAACGTGACAGCTGCTCGCAAAGATACCTTTTGTGTAACCGTAACCTTCAAAGAGTGGAATTCTAGCGTCCACCTTTTGCACCAAACGTGTGGCTCAGAAGCGCCGGTGAGAGAGTGATTGCGACAACATGAGTGATTGCGGCAACATGAACTGTGGCTTGTCTTCCTGTGGTGGTCTGGTGGCGGGATGATGCGGCCGCGTGGATGTCGGACTGGTGACAGAGAGCGTGACGGAAGAGGGCGTTGTTGCTTTGATTTTGCCTTAGGACAGACAGTCGAGAGGTCCATGAGGCCCGCCGTCCTCTGTCGCGAGAGAGAGTCGCTAACACACAGATCACAGGATCGGACATAGGCCTTTCCGCTGTCGTCAACAGTGGCAGAAGTTGACGAAGGATCGATGTTGCTCGGGGGCGGGCGACGCGACCTCTCTTCCTATCCGCGCGCTCAAGTCAGCCCTCAATACCTCCTCCACGCAAGGACGCGCAGGGATCTTGCGGATCTTGCCTTGGGCAGATCGCTATGATACTGGTATCCAAGATGCAGCAGGCTTGGTCTTTCGTAGCGGATCGTGGAGGCAACAGAGTTCTCTCTCCATGTGTGGTGGTGCCCAATGTCAAATTCTTCTTCATTGGGGAAAACACGTTCGTTGACTGTACTTACTTTAGACAAAACTAATGCTTTTCAAAAACTATACATTACTTCTGGGTACGCTCAGCTCATTTCTTGCAGAGATCGTCGGGTGCTTCGCCTGCCTTGGCGGCTGAGGCTGGGCTTGGGAGTAGATAAAATAGGGTACACACACATACACACGCTTCACGTCACGCCACTTGGCTCAGCCCTCTCGCCTTCACAGGCGCAGGTCGAAGGTCGAGGCGGACGAGTCGAAGAACAGCGGCAGCGATGGCGCCATCGTCATCTTGGCGTCACCGCCGTCCAGCGACGAGTAGAGTGTGTCGACCCAGTCGAAGGACTGCACGTCCAGCACGATGGGCTCGTGGAAGCACACATCCGAGGACGATGAGCTGAACGAGAGGCGGTCGCCGTTCAGGTCGAACGCCAGGTCGCCCGCCGAGCCGTACACCTCGGTCGGCGACGGGAAGCTGCACACGGCGCGCGCGTCCTTGACGTCCATCGGCAGCGTGATGGTCATGTCCGGCGACAGCCCACTCGCTCCTGGCTCTCGGTTGCTTTGGCTCTTGTTCTTCCGCTTGGAGCTCTTCTTGGGCTGGTTCGGCGAAGAGCTGCCGCTGCTGGCGCTCGGGCTCTTGAGCTGCGGGTGTGACGACTTCTTGCGGTTGATGCGCCACGAGAGGCAGGGCTGGTCGCGTACAAAGTGTGGGTTCGAGAACGTGCACACGACGGCCTTGGACTTGGTCCACTTGCGGAAGTTGAAGTAGTTGAGCTGGCGCTGGAAGCTCGTGTACTTGGCGTGCTTGAAGTACTTGGGCAGCACGAAGTCCATCATCTGCTGCATGTCGTGGATCTCGAACGCCTTGCCGTCGGGCGTCCAGCGCAAGATGTCCTGGTTCTCGTAGTCCAGGATCTTGCGCAGGTTCTTGAGGAACGGCGCCACCTCCTTGGCCTTCGCACCGCTGCTCGGGCTGCTCGGGGCCTCGAGCTCGGCACTCAGCTCCTGATGCACGTACACGATCTGCGGCTGCATGGCGTCCATGGCGGCTTAGAATCTGCTATTGTCTGCGAGTAACTGTGAGGGAGCACACAAAATGGGAAGTGGCATCCTCCTCTCTGTCTGGCGTTGGATCTCGAGAGCTCCTCGCAAGCACGAAAACTACTGTTGAAGCGCGCGGCTTTCTTTGCGTCGCCTTGCGCGTAACCAGCGTGTAAGGCTCGTGGAGTCCGAGTGGGACGATGGACCTGCGACCAACAACGCGTCGGGAAGTGCGCGTGCGATGGACGAAGCACGCACGTCGCGCCGCCAACTGGCCCCAAGAAGGGAGCAAGCGCTCCCTCCCACCCTCCCCCACACAAAGTGGCGCATTCATTGAAAGAAATACAGTACACGTTCATTTAGATTCAAGGTGGTCAGTTTTTATAGACCGAAAAACAGTATAAATACGCTCTTTATGAAGTTGAGGTCGCTGGTATTGCAGCTACTTCGATGCATTAAATCCGCAATTGTAAGAAAAGTCAAGCATTAGAAATTGACCCCGTGCTTGCTATGATTGATTGATTGATAATCAAGGCGCAAAAAGCGCAAACTCTCAGAATGGCCTTTGTGTTGATGCCAGCATCTCCACCCTCATCGGCTGTCCGGTTGCTCGCGTTATGTGTGGAGCAGCCACCATCAGCAACCCACTCTGTATGCCCTGTTTTGCTTGTTTGTTTGCCAGCAAGTCACCACGCGCGTCGTCTGTCTGAAGCAGACGAGCAAGACCGGAATGACCTGAGAGAGATGTGCAAGCACAATGCGCGGATATAAAAGTATATCCACTGTACTTCGCTGTTTGTTTCAAACAAATTCAACCTGAAATTCAACACAATGCGAGCTTTCTTTCAGTAAAAATGCAAATTTGAGCCGTTTGAAGAGCTGTTTTGCTGCAAGCTCTCGCTCAATCCTCGCCGATCTCCGACGCACGTAAAAGTGTGGTAGCTGTGCCGAAACTCATACCCACCAGGTTGGATATATTTCAGGAGGATGCCCCCCGCTCAAACTGCTCTCGGGTGACATACCCAGCTGACTGACTGCCTCTCCTTAAATCCGTCGCACGCGATGGCGTGAAACCGTGGGTTCAAAAGGAGCGAAAGTGCACTTTCGCCCGTGGCTCGTCTTCATTTCCTTCATAAAAAGCTTGAGTTTTGAGTGTATCGTTTGCCATCAGACTCGCGCCTTTCGAGTCAACAAACAGCGAGAAAGGAGCTCAACAGCTCCTTCACATCATACAGCCGACCAGATCGCCCAGGCAGCAGCCTGCAAAAGGAAAGGCGAGACGCATTACCAGACGACGTGTGTTGTGGTGAGCAAAGAGCATTTGGATCATCGCCGAAAAGGGGGTTGATTACAGGAATCGTGCTTCGACTCATCATGCCAAAGATGCACTGAATGAGCTGGAGGGAGGCTGTTCTGTTCTCGAAGAGATGCCACCAGAATTAAAATTTAGTTTAGCGTGGCACTAGTGAAGTGAAAGTGCACACAAAGCTCTCGTGATGAAGAGGTGGGAGGGATCTGTATCCAAAGTTTTGGCGGTTGAGCTGGTGGCTTGTTTGCAAGTTGGTGTCTTCACATCGAGCGAATCTTCACAGGCGAGAGGTCCGAGCGAACGGCAGTCACGTTGTTATTCCCGGTTCTGGCCCGCCAGTTCGTCCTGCCTGCCAAATGGCGGATTTACGAATTTGCCGTCGTACCATCGGTGTTCCCATGCTACCGACAGTGTGCTCAGCAAACGTGTAAGCCTGGGCCCCAGGCTATTATTGCCCAGCCCTTTCTAACGCCCTCGGATCTCCTTCACATGACATGGGGGACCTGAGAATGAGAGGTCCACAAAGCAGCTTTCAAAGCCCTCGTTTGGATCTCAATCTCGCTCTATCCGCATTTATTCATGTGTTTATTATACCTCTGCTGTCACAGAGAAGATCTGCACGAGTCACGCGTCGCTCGGGTGCATCGGGGTTTGTTCCTCAGAGGGACCATTTGAAAGAGTCAGGGTTCATCATCTGCCTCGGAGCCTTGCACGTGACGCGCCATCCAAACCAAACCAAACCAGAGAGAGAAAGGTATTATATTTATCTAACGATTAAGAATCCTGAAACTCCTGGAGCACTTTTATGAGTGAGGTGTGCCGCCACGGTGAAGGGTGTAGCTGCATGTCGTTGTCCATGAGTTCTAGTATCTCTGGAATCGGGCTATCTGGTCCCGTTCCTTGGTCCGTCATCGTTTACCATCCAACCAGAGCGCAAAAGCAAAGCAGGAGGTGATGACCACACCTTCCGCTCCTCCTTTGCGCTCCCGAAACGGAGGCAGAGCCGCTGCCGCGTGTGGTCAGAGCGTGCGACGCTCGCTCACCAGAGAAGCGCCAGTCGAGAGCTCTTTTCTGAGGAGCCAGTTGGCTGATCTTGAAGTTGTCCGATTGCGTACATAACTGTTTGCACGGATTTAGTGGGATGAAAAGCGGTTGCAGCTGTTGATTCGTGCTGATGTTATTTTATTAAACGAATATAATGAGGCTGTTTGATTCTCCTCGCCTCTCATGGCCTCTCATGTACCGTAGCAAGAAGGATGCCAGCATTTTCATCTACACCCAAGAGCTCAATGTGAACTTTCCATCTGTGTGTGAGAGAGAGAGAGATTGCGTGTGCGCGTGTGTGCCTTTGACTGGCTCTTGAGGTGCTGTCCAGTCCAGCAGCTGATGTGCAGGTCCCATATCGCTTTCTCCAGCCTCGCATGCGCTATGGTGAAATGTTTTTAGCGACACGTGCGTGTACTCGACTCGAGCTTTCCACCTCACTGGGTTTTGATCCGAACACTTCAGACGCTTTGCTGTGCCTCCCATGACCTCCGGTTCACGGGAGGTTGGATCCTTGCAGTGTTGGTCAATTTGCAATCAAGGTCCCCACCAGGTGACCAGAGTTTGGCAAATTGTTGCCTTCCTCTCCCCAAAGTCCACAACACAGGTATTCTTCTTACAGCTAGCTTAGTGCCACTGTAAGAGCAACCGAGGCGTCGATCAGAGGTCCACCGCGCCTTTTTGACAAGAAACCTTAGCAAACGAATGGCCTGGCGGTCCAACTCTGCTTAAAGTTGTCAAAAAACACACAAAGGAGGAGGAGCAACCACGGTTGCGGCGCCTTGTGAGCCGCGCTCTCTACGGTACGAAGAGTGGGAGGATAATCACCGACGGTGCAACTCTGGAGATCTCCGGAGTTGCCCAGTTGGATCTGCTGCTTGGAGGTTCACTTGGTCCCGCTATATGTTGCATCTGCCAACTCGTGATGGCCGTCACCCCGAATGAGGCGACCGACACACTTCGCCAGCGACCGACACTTTTGGCTGGTCAAACCGGTCATCGAGTTTTCCAAATCAATTCACCAAGGCTGGTCAAAGCGCTGTTTTGTTTCGTGTGTGCGCTTTCAGTCACTCACTCTCGCCGTCTTTTCTGTCTGGGATTTCAGCATCTGAGCCGATAAAGATCTGCGCGTGGGACCTCCGGTGGCATCAGAGGAATCGAGTCGATGAGATGGCGTTGCAAGCCGCGATTCGGTGCGGCAACAGGTTGGCAAAGGATAATGACTCCAAAGCATGTGCAATGGAACTGTCAACGGCATCGCACTCGCATAGATACGCACCTGTTGGTATTTTGGCCTGGCTGGGGCATGGATTCAGCCCCAGCCAAGCCAAATATGCGAAGAAGTTGACGTGTGCGTGTATCCTCTTATTATTAAATTAGATCGCGCTTGCGGAAATTTTCAGACGCGATTATCACCTTCATCTTACGGAGCCAAGTGTGGACGCGTGAATCCTTCACTTACATTCACGTTCCACTTCCTTCAGCAGTCTCATTTCACGAGCGAGCGATAACTTTGTGGCTGAGATTGGTCGTCTGCTGTCAATTGGGAGACTTTGGGAGATGCCGCAGGTTCTTTCTCCGGTCGTTCGCGGGTTTGAATCCTCATTACAAGTTTGCTGCCAAGCAATGGCAGCAAACTTGCGACTCCGTGAGAAGAAATACATGCAAGTGAACGCGAACTCCAGCTCGTCGGTCGCACGCCTTGGGTTCCCCATCAAGCAAATGCGGTGAGTGCGGGTGTGTATCTCGAGCGATGATCTGAAGATCTGAAGGTTCGGCTCTCCTGCAAACACCAGTGTAGTGAAGTTTTCTACGATATCCTTCTGATCACTCCACGCAAGGCTTGGAGATGCGTCCGTATCATTTTGTGCCTATGATGAACAATAATGCGGACGTCACGCTCAAGAGCCCGCTCGTTCCCTTGAAGCCTCGAAGGCCTCTTTGAATTCTCTTTTGAGTCACGGCCAGTCGTTGTTCATGTGCAAGTTGGGAATCCACAGGCCGCGAGTGTTTGTTTTCGGGGATTGCGATTCCGCGAGAGAAGAGGCAAGCGCGAGGGAAGAAGAGCGTCTTCACGACGTGGTTGTGGCCCGGGGCGAGAGAGGTGTGGTGCCAGCCCGCAGCTTACAGTTCCGTGAGTCGACGGCTCATGGCCGAGCGATCTCCGTTACCCGCACGCGCCGCTCAAAGCGAAGAAAGGCGGCGGCCTGGAGCGTTGTCGATGCGGATGGTCGGGAGACGCATGGCGTCGGGGTTGCGCATGGTCGTTTTGGTCGCGGGGGGTGACTTGGGTGGTCGTGGTGGCGGACTTGGGTGTCCTGGAGCGGGGACGGACAATTCAGTATATACTGTATTGGTCCTTCGTTAAAGCCGTGATAATCACTGCACCATGTGAGCTTCCAGTAATAATTATTGTGCAATATGCAGTATATTATCCTGCTTAACCAAACAATTTGTTATTCTCTAAGTGAACCGAAGGCGGTAACCAAATTGAAAAAAAACGGCTGATGGCAATTAATTATTTTGTTTTGGAGCTGCTCAACTTTTAGCGGTGCAAAATTTGGCCTTTGTATGGAAATTTGTACTTGAAATTCGCGCACTCGCTTCCAGTATATGTACTATTTTACAGCTCAATACACATCAACATGGCTAACTGCACGCGAAGATTTCGCGCGAACTTTCCTCTAGATCCGACATATCTTGCTCCAATACTAAAGCAACATAACATATATTTTCTCCCTGATCCTGCCCAAACTTTGGTCATAGATAAGACCTGGCGCAGTGGTCATTTTGCGCCTACTTTCGTCAAATTTGGGAACGAATTGACTTGGTTATTAACACCTGGGCTACAGTGGTAATCCGGGTTACCGCCGTCAGGTTCAGTTGCTCAAGTTAATAAGTGAAACAGTATTCCACATGTTACTGTTCACGCACAAGAAAGTTAGCAGGGCACATGCAACTCCACTGGGGTATCTGAATGAGTCTGCTCGTAGTAATCAACTTTCTACAATGTTAGAAGTTGGCGAGATTTGATCATCAGTGCATTCAGATTGTATTTACCATACACAATCCTTGCAAATACAAAAGGAGAGATGAGGTGACGTCCGAATATTTATTGCAATAATTGTGGCAATATCATTGTATTTTCTTTTCAAGATTCCAGTAATAATTATTTCAGTGGGAAATATAATAATTAGTGGATTGCAACAAAATTTCGACTCCTTTTTGCTCTGGAGCAGAAAGCGAAATGAGAGAAATATCGCAAGCAAAGAAAAGAGCGCCGAGCGCGAAAAGAGGATGGAAGAAAGGGAGAGAATGTGTGCTTTTGATTAGATGTACTGGCTTTTGAATGCGCTTTTGTGGACGAGATGCCCTCTCCCCGGAGAGGAGAGAACATCGTTCCATTTCATGAACACAATCCCCTGTTACCAAAAACGACTGTTCTGGTCAATTTTGCCATTTACTTCTGGTTGTTGGTCCAGAACCCCATTGGGGACTTTCAGTTATTGTGAGTGAGTTGGCCAGTCGTCAGGTCTCACCGTTCGTGTGTGCGAGTTGGAGTCTTATTTCGATGGGGATTCCTGGACCCAAACTCCAGTTGGCAACTGATTTCGACGTGGCCGGCACGAAGAAAGAAGCGCGAACAGCGAATCCCAAGGGAAGTGGAATCAACAATTCCCCCGAAATCGAAGACTCGGAAACTCCGGTTGACAAAAGGCAACCGGAGTCCCAAAGGCAGGAAAGGCGGAAGGGCGATGGCTTTCCAGACATCCTACTGAATAACACGAACTTTAGAGGAAACAGATTTTGGCGTTGGAACTTCCCAGTTATGACCTCCGCACGATTAAATACAAGTTCGTAGTAGGAAAGTTGCACCGACGCGTTTAACCTTCTGGTGGCTCTTGCAGAGTGGGAACTGGGAAAAGGGGCTTTGAGCGTAACCTCCCGTCCTCTCGATAGAAACGGACCATCTCGTACTAGTGTGCATCTACTTCCTGGTCCAATCTTTCGGATTGGATCGTGGGATCTCTCACTTCCGTCACTTCATCGGTCTCGTGTATCATATCGTGGGTGCACAAAAGGCAAAGCCTCATAAACACTCGCTTGCACCAAGCGAGTGGCCGCGGGTGTGCTCCCCTAGACTGTGGATATCAATCAAAATTGCTCGCACGAAAGGAAGGTTTGTGCTGACTTCTTGGAAGGTCAAAAGAACCGCCGTCCTTGAGCGCTCTTGGTCCCAATATGCAACTACAAAGCTTTCTCAACACGTTCAGTTGATGTAAATTGCCAAACTAGTTCAAGTTTCTAACTCTGCAATATGCGATAACAGAGAATGTTTCGGGGAGGAGCAGGTTCAGCGAAAACACATGGTGTCAAACAAGGTGCAAGAGCAAACGACACTCATGAACATCATCATCATGGCGGGTTTTATTGACTCAATCACTCACACACACGCCCACTCGCCTGCGGTGCAGTGATTATTCGAAGCGAACGCACCGGCGCGTTTTGAGAGTGCGCGTCCGTCCGTCCTTGCAGAAGGAGCAGCAATCGCCCAGTTGCCCCAACGCGAGCGCTGCTTCATCATGCAGCCGCAGCGCATGGCTTTGCTGCTGCTAGTGGCGCTGACGACAGCGTCATCGCCAGCAGCGCAAGTGCGAGCAACTACGAACACCAGCGCTGCTGCTGGGAAGAGCGATGTCTATTGCGGCTCCGGCAACACCAGTAACTCCAGCACCAGTGATGGACTGACGTGGCTGCAGCCGCGCGCGAACGCCCTTTCTTCGCACTGTAACGGCGTCTGCGGCAGTGACGAAGCAGGCTTTGTGTGCGTGTTCCGCTCGCAGCCGCTCGTGGGCTGTGATGGCGACGGCAATGGCGATGGTGATAGCAAGAAGCAGGCTGCGTCCGGTGCGCGCTGTGTGAACGGTGCCACGTGCGGGTACGAGTGCATCGCAGTCGCCCCGAAGGCGTCGAGCTGGTCGATCGACTGGAGCGATACGACTGGCGATGTGGCATCAGGGCTCGTGACGATCACGACTGCACTGTCGACTGGAGAACCGCCGGTCGCCACGTACGTCAGTGGCCCGATCGAGAGCTTGGACGAGCTGGCGCTGCCTGCTACCGTCACGGACCTGTATGTGCGATATTTCACTTTGAATGTGGCTTGTGAGTGTGTGCTGGTACCGCCCGTTGCTGTTAACGGCTGCCATCGCCATGTGTGTGAACGTGTTGTTGGTATTTGGATTCAGGTCGCTCATTGGATCGAGAAGTACGCGCGAGCCAGTCGAAATCGGCTCGGGGTCCAAGCTGCTGCCCGGTCTCGCGCAATTGGCGACTTTGTACGTGCAGAATGGTTGTGTGAGATTGATTTCTTCACGTTCAAATTGTGTTAAGTTGCCCATGCGCTGGGTTGCGTCTGTCTGTGTGTCTCTGTGTGTGTGTGTTGATTCTACAGGGAGCTGAAGAATGTCCAGATCGAAGACTGGGACGAGCTGCCGTCCATGCCCGAGCTCACGACCCTGTACGTGGTGTTAACATCTCATTTTCTCGTACATTACTTAAAATTCTAACGTTCTCATGACGGAATCTGGTTGTGCTGGTGATCGCAGGACGCTGATAAATGCCTCGGTGCCCAAGTGGCCTGTGGTCGGGGTGCCCGACACGCTGCAGTACTTGTACGTTCACAAGAGACACTCTTATGTATTGTGTAGAAATTGGTTTTTCTTGTTGCTGAACTGTCTGGCACATTTGTATTTGTATTACTGACCCGTGTGAGCAGAGAGATCAGCGACAACGTGCAACTGGCAGAAGCGCTCGCTGCTGCGACGCTCCCGTCCGGCTTGCAGTCGTTGTATGTTGTTTGCTTCCAGGACCTTTCAATTTGGGGGAGCAACTGAACCAATTCTCACAGTCTCTCGTGTGTTGTTTCGCTGGAAACCCGCGTGTAGATCTCTCAAGAACTGCGGACTGACGCAATTCCCACTTAGCGGCGTCCAGGCGCTCAAGACGCTTTACTATTTGTACGTACTGGGGAGCTACAAATTTGAAATGGCTGTCCCAAACTCGCTCACGAGCTCGATGTTGTACCTGTGTGTTCCACTTCATAGATCACTGGATGGCAACGCACTCAGTTCCATTGAGGCAGACTCGCTGCCCACGACGCTGACGTACCTGTAAGTTCGCTGGTCCTTATTTCTCGTGGCAACTGACGTGGAAGGAAGATTGATGGAATGTTGCAACAATGTTGAACTTGCAGATCGCTTCGCAACTGCGGCCTCAAAGACGTCCCGAGCGACATTGTGAACATCTCGGAGCTTGGAACGCTCGACTTGTCCACCAACCCACTGGGGGCGATTGAACCCAGCACGCTTCCGTTCTCGTCACTCTCCGTCCTGTGAGTCTTCATAATCTGGAGATTCAGTTTGAACAAACAGTTAACTAACTGGTCTACCTCGTTTGTGTGCTGTTGTCCGCGTAGAACGCTGTCGAACTGCAGTCTCCAGTCTTTCCCGTTTGCCGTGACCAAGGACAACGTGCTGGACACCCTGTGCGAATAACAACACTTTGACCCATAACAGACCTGATGAGTGTCTCTAACCTCGCTTCTGTGCGTGTTCTTCTTGTTGCTGCTGTGGGTACAGAGACTTGTCGTGGAACCCGCTGTTCCCGCAGAACGAGCAGGAGCTGGCGAGTATCGAGTCGCTTCACATGCTGTACGTGCAATATTTTGTCTATCTCTTGAGAATGGTTTTCAAACACTGACTCAACCGCTTCCTGTCTTCTCTGTGTGCTGCTGCCTAAACACATTTGCAGCGACCTGTCGTATACGAACCTCACCAAGATCTCGCAAGCTGTGCTCGACTTTGTCACAAAGAAAATGTACGTGGTGTCGTAGTCCAGAATCAGCGATCTCTCTCTTAAGCATCTTTGTGACGCTAACATTGTGATTTGAACTTGCGTACAGCTCGCTCAGCGGGAATCCCCTCCAGGAGTTCACGTGGCCGAGCTCCGCCAACGTTCTCTTCATGTACGTCCCATCCTTACATCCATCCAAAGCGTGTATGCTGTGAACTCACGTGACTCGCTTGGTCGTGTCGTAATTATCAGGAACGTATCAAACTGTCAGCTCAGTGACGTCCCAACCGAAGTCACCAAGTTGCGCTTCCTGTGAGTTTTCACTCCCGCGCTCATGGATGTTCTTCAGTATGTGTGGCTCACTTTGCAAACCAATACTTTGCTTTATTCTCTCCAGCGACATCTCGAAGAACCAGTTCACCACTGTCCCCGAGTCCATCACGCTCTCGGAGACTTTACTCACTCTGTAAGTTGACTTTTTCCCAACCAACCAATCTCCACTACGTACGATAACAACACGCCTGGTGCCCTTAGTATGATATCCTAACCCTGCGCACACGTGAAAATGGTTTCTCTTTCTGTGTTGCAGCGTCATTGACGAGAACCCGATCGCGAGCATCAAGACCCTGCCACGCAATCTCTCCAGCTTGTACGTTACTGGGCGCTTCATGATGATCGCCATGGTGTTTAAGGGCTAACTGCTAATCCTTGTACGTTTGTTGCTGTACGTCGAACCTCAGCTCGGCGGTGAACTGTTCGCTCGAGAGCCTTCCGTCGCTGGGAATGGAGAACCTGCAGGAGCTGTAAGTGGACCCTATGAGCCTTCTTCGTTTATGCCTGAGGTCCCAACTATCTAACCACTAATCGTGTTGTACTGGTGTCTGCAAACAGAAACCTGCGAAGCAACAAGCTAAACTCAATCAACGGGCTCATGGCGTCGCCAAGCAAAACCAAGAAAGCGCTTTCGACACTGTAAGTTGGGCCATGTGACAATATTGAACTCCACCGCTCGTATAGAATGTTATACTCACGTTCTCTCTCACACATCTCCGAATTTTTCCAGGGATCTCCGCGGCAACCAGTTCACTTCCATCCCTGCTCTGGTGTGGGAGCTGCCATCGATCAGCGATTTGTACGTGCCACTGAGAAATCGTATTTTGTGTCGCCTACTTGTGTTATTATCACGACTAACGCTCAAATCGTCTTACTTGAGCAGCGAGTTCCAAGAAAACCCCGTGAGCCCACTGCTCCGTCTGCAGCAGAGTGAAGTGGACTGGATCAACCAGCGCAAGAAAGTGGGGCTGGACGCCGAATCGCTCGACTCGACAAGCTGTACGACACCGACGCGACTCTCCTACAGCTACTCGGTGTGCACGGCGATGACAGAGTCGGGCTTCCTTGTGAGCAACGGCGAGGCTCGAAGCATCGAGGGCTCAGCTAGTAGTGACGCGCAATTTCAAGGCATAAGCGCCGAGCAGGACGCGGAGAACCGGCAAGCGATGTTGATCACAGGGATCGTGTTGCTCGTTGTCCTGGTGGTTTATGCGATCGGGTTTGTGTTCTTATACCGAGCTGGGGACAACAAGAAGGATGCTCCTCCGCCTGCCGCTGAACGAGCCAAGCCAAAGCCAAACAGTGGTGGTGCCAACAACGAAACGCAGCCCCAGAGAACAGCCGCAGGTAGCAGTTCAGCGGAGACAAAGGCACCGCTTCTGTCGAAAACCGCACAGAACGTACTTCCACCAGCAGCAGCACCGGCAGCAGTGAAACAAGACCCCAATGCTGATCTGATCAAGTGGAAGATCGAGGGCCATGAACTCGCGATGGAGGATGAGATCGCGTGGGGGAGAACGTGCGCAGTGTTCACTGCCATGTACCGCGGTCGGCGCGTCGTGGTGAAGAAACTGCTCCGCCAAGTGAACAAGGAGAGCGAAGCGATGTTTTTGCAAGAGCTCAAGGTGCTCTCGCAGCTTCAGCACGAGAAGATCGTACAGCTGGTGGGCGTGTCCTGGGTCAAGCAGTACCAGAAGCTGCAGCTTGTGCTGGAGTACATGCCCTATGGTGATCTCCAGACGTACCTGTCGTCGCTCTTTATTGACAAGAAGACGTTGCAGCAGTACTACCTCGAACGCTGGAGCACCTACGGGTCTGCAATGAAGATCGCACTGGATGTCGCCGAGGCAATGGAGTACGTGCACGCTGTGAACTTGGTCGAGTTTGCGCAGCGCCGCATCCTGACTTCACGTCAGATCCTCCTCGACGACGAGCTGCATGCCAAGATGAGCGACTTTGGCGGGCGGCAGCAGATCGACAACACCACCGCGCGGTGGCTCGCACCTGAAGTTCTCGACGGGGAATCGAACTACAACGAAGCAGCGGACGTGTATGCTCTGGGCGTGGTACTCTGGGAGCTCGACACGTGCGACCTGCCATTCGCACAGTACCTCCCGGAGCGCGACTTTGGACTCAGTCGCATTGAGTTCAACGACGAGGTGGAGGTGCTGTGGCAGCGCATCGCCAAGGGCGAGCTCCGACTGACGCCGCGCGACGATTGCCCGCCGACGATGCGGCGACTGATTCTCAAGTGTCTCTCGCCTGAGCCATTCGCCCGTCCGAGTGCGCTTTCAGTGCTCCAGACGCTGCGCGAGGTCGCTGCACCGAGCAACAACTCCTTCTCAGGGCAGAGCAGTAGAAATAGCAGTGGCGAAGCGTTCACGAGCGTGCGCGCCGCGAAGGTGATCGATCTGGACTCTCCCGGGTCCACGTCAGTGCTCACGAACACGAACACGAAGCCGTTCCGTCTCGCGCCAGCGCCGCGCGAAGAATGGCTGTAGCTGATTGACGTGAGCTCAAGCAACCCCACCCATCCAAAGTGTAGCCAAAGTCCCTCTTGAATCTATTAACAAATCAATTTTGTCATTCTTTCTGTTAACTGTCATAATCACCACTGACCGTATATATCCTTCGTATACTGTAAACCATTGTAGGATGGTTTTACAGTACACGAAGGAGATATACGGTCAATGAGCTCCAGTGTGGCCGACCACAAACCAAGAAGATTGGGGAGTGAGCCATTCGACGAGTGCTGATTGAGCAGAGCGGCGACAGCGCGTCCAGGCTCTCTCTCATCCGCCACGTAGGCCCTCCGCTTGTCGCTTATCGACTGCTCGTGCTGGCTGCATTCCTTCCCACCCGCCAGTCACCGCAATGTTTCGCTCGGTGCAGTTCGAGTCGGACAAGGGACTCGGTCGGGTCGCGCTCGCGGCGTTCGGGCTGGGCTTCGCCATGGCGCTGCACGGCGCGCTGCTCGCGTACGCATACTTTGTGCCGCTCTCGGAGGCGCGCGCGAGCTTCAGCGACGTCGATCTTGCGGCGCAGGACGCGCTGCGCATCGCGCGCTGGGAGTGCGTGGCGCTCTGGAGCCTCTACTTCGTAGCGCTCTGCTTCTTCCACCTGTCCGAGTTCATGGTCACCGCGTCCTTCCGCCCGACGATCGTCAGCTACGAGTGTACGTTATTCCTATACATATTTGCTTTCTCCACGCAAGGTGGGCTGACTTGGCTGTCCTATTGTTTTATTCGCATACAGCGTTCCTATTGAACCACAGCCGCGAGTACCACATGGCGCTGATCATCAGTTGGATCGAGTTCTGGGTCGAGTTCTTCTTCACGCCCGGCTGGAAGCTGCACACGAGCGTGCTCATCTCGGGGGTTATCATCGTGCTCATGGGCCAAGCACTGCGCGTGGCGGCGATGTGGACCGCGGCATCCAACTTCTCGCACCGCATCGAGTACCAGAAGCGCCAGGAGCACGTGCTCGTGACCCACGGCGTGTACCGCTACGTGCGCCACCCGTCGTACATGGGCTGGTTCCTCTGGACGGTCGGCAGCCAGGTGCTGCTGGGCAACCCGATCTGCGGCGTCGGCTACACGATCGTCTCCTGGGGCTTCTTCCGAGACCGCATCCCGTAAGTCGAACCCTGTATGTCTATGATGAAATGACTCACTGACTAAAACCGATTACCTGTTGTGTAGATATGAGGAGCACCTGTTGCTTGGCTTCTTCCCAGACCAGTACCCGCAGTACAAGGCGCGCACGATCAGCGGCATCCCGTTCGTCTAATTAATTGCCAGCCTCCACCAGAAGCGGTTAGACAGTCCAATCAGTTCTCCTTAGTTCTCCGCTATTAGAGTTTAGTAAGTATCCGTAGTTTCCAGCGCGTTCACTTGAGCAAGCCCATCTAAGACAATTCTTATGTATCATCCATTCTCTATATTAAAATCCTAGCTATGCTACCACAACTCTCTATTTCTTGTTCCTCTTCTTCTTCTGGCTCTTGGACTTTGTATTCGCATCGCCAGTAGATTCAGACGACACAACCAAAGTCATGGTAGGATTTGGGATCACTGGCAGCACTTCAAGACCCGCTTGCACTACATATCACAAAGCAAACATACACACACGCACCACAACACAGTCAAGTCTACTACTACACAAGACAACGCATAGAAGAGTAACTCTCATACACATGACGTACCATACTCGTGGTCCACATTGCTATGCACGCTCTTGGCGCTCCAGTGGGCGTGCATCCGAGCGATGCGCGCCGCGTCGTGGTACTCGACGTCACTCACTAGCAGCCTCTTGCGCAGCACCTCGTACTCATGCATCCGCAGCACGTTCTCCATCCACTCGAGCTGCTGGCTTAGGAACTCCACGTTGTCGCCCGGGTCCAGGAAATCGAGCAGGTCCATGTACTCGCTCACAAACGTCTTCATGCGGCGCAGCACGTCGGGAAATTCTTTGAGGATGTCACGCAGGAACGTCATGCTCTTCTCCAGCGACGCAAAGTGCCGTTGCAGCAAGAGGGACTGCGTGTTGACGCAGTAGGACAGCACGCCCATCACATTGTCGCCAGCAGTAGTACTGACGGCTGCGTTTCTTGAAGACTGTGAGGACTCAGCGTTGGTGTTGAGGAGCAATGGCAGGCGTTGCGAGACGTTGGCGAGCGACGAGAGCACCTGGCTGCCCTCGCGCTCCAGGCGATTGCAGCGCTCCAGCTGCATATAGAGAGCCGTACAGACAGATATATATGTCAGCTACAGTATGCATAGAGTGGATATGTAGATATATTGGACGCTAGCGCACCTCTGCGAGGAAGAGCTTGTGCGTCTTGAGGCACTTCTTCACCGCCATTTTGTAGCCAACGAGAGTCAAATGAGCTGGTCAAAATGCACAGGCGGATTTTGCCTTGGAGCGCGCTCAAAACCCTTTATATCAGATATGTTATTTTATACAATATAAATAGGTTATTTGATATGATTATTGTAAATGTTAGCGTATTTGCATTAAACAGGTATGTAAACAGTAGATCACGGTACATTGACAGCCCTGCCCACACAAGCTCCACAGCCAATTGGCAATCATCAACCAAAAGCGCCATGAGCGACTCGCAGAACTGGGCGTCGTTCGACGACGACGACGCGCCGAAGCGCAGTAGCAGCAGACAGAACAAGAGGAAACAGGCGGCAGCAGACGCGCAAGCCCAGGCAGACGCGCTCGCGAGCGACAGCACGACCAGCGGCGGCGTGCTGGACAACCTGAAGTCGCTCAACCTCGTCACGTTCCGCAACCGGCTCATGTTTGGCGGGCTCGTCGGCTTTTGCACGGGCGCGACGTTCGGCGGCAGTGAGTAGCGGCGTGCTTGCTCTGTATAGCGATATGCAATCTACTGTACATAGATGCTCATGATTGTATCTGTGTTTGTGAATGTGTATGGAACACAGTCGACGCCGTGAAGCTCTACCACCGACAGCACGGCAAAGTGGCGCTCGCGGGACTGAGCACCTTCGCTAGAGGCGCTGCGATTTCAGGAGGCAGCTTTGCTGGGTATTGTGCACTTGCTATTTGTTGATGTTGCTTCTGGGTGGCACAAGACTGAATTGAGGTTCTAATGCTCTACGCTGATGTGTATGTGCTACTCAGGTTCTTCTTGGCGTACCAGGGTGTGAAGACGCTGATGGAGGTGCAGCGCGGCGAGGAAGATCTCGTGAACGTCGGTGTCGCGACAGTCGCGGCGGGACTCCCGTTCATGGGCTCGACGGTCATGCGCCAGAACCTGCCGTACGCGCTCATGCTCATCGCGCTCGACCATTTCCACGAAGAGATCAACGCGCACCGCAAATAAAATACAAACAAAGGAAGAAGAACGCACAGAGGAAGATAAGATTAACAACATGCACTTTGGATCAGAGGTGTTTGTGACGGCACTCTCTTATTCGGCTTCACATGAGCTGGCAGGCACTCAAAGCTCAGTTCAAGAATCGTGCTCAAGTGCTGCAACCAACATTGTGATCAATTCGAATGGCGAAGCGACAATAGCCGGTCGGTATGGGCTGAGCCTCACTGTCCAGCGAGGCTTGCAGGTTGTGATGGGTGTAAAGAACATGGCGGCAGTCCACTAGAAGCCTCCAGAAAAATCTGACATGCGAGCCATCGTATTCGCAACAGACATCACCTTATGCGCAAGGCACTTTCCAAACTAAAGTAAAGAGTGAAACTATAGTTTTACTTGGAAAATAGTATGCTCATGTCGAATATCGTATCTGAACAGACAAAACAGCCTCTGTAGGATAAGACAAAAAGGTTCCTGGTCCATGACACGACTTTGTCACCGTAAACGCTCACCCAACTCTCTCTTATTCGATACCCTCCCATATCCACTCGACATAAAATCACCCACTCCCTTTCAAAATTACTTCTTTAATCAGTATATTCCCTAAATTAATAACAATCGCATCACCCTACCAAGTTGAACAACCCTCACTCATTCGCACGCGCAAACCCCCTTCATTAGTCCTGAATCCGCCGCTTCAGCCCCAAGAGCTCCATTCAGCAGATCCACTCCCACCACCATCACGATGGCCCCCTCTCCATCCTCTTCAGCCTACGGCGCCGCGGGCTTTCGCGAGTGCGTGGGCGACTACCGCAACGAGAGCGACCTGGAGGTGGCGCCACATCCGCTCTACCGCTTCCAGCAGACGCTGCCGCGCCTGCCCGTGCCCAAGCTCGAGGAGACCGTCGCGCTCTACCTCGAGACGATTAAGCCGCTCTCCACGCCGCAGGAGTTCGCCAAGTCACAGGCACTGGCGCGCGAGTTCCTCAAGCCCGGTGGCTTCGGCCGCGAGCTCCACCAGCGCCTCGTGCAGCGCGCCGCCGACCGCCAGGACACGAGCTACCTGGCCGAGTGGTGGAACACCTGGGGATACCTGCAAGTACGCGACCCGGTCGTCTTCAACGTGAGCTACTTCTTCCACTTTGCCGACAGCGTGCACGCCGAGCAGCGCAGCAACGTGGGTCGCGCAGCCGCGTTGCTGCGTGGCACGATGGAGTTCCGCAAGCAGCTGGTGGACGGCTCGCTGGAGCCTGAGCAGCTGGGAGCGAAGAAGACCCCGATCTGCTCCACCGCGTACAAGTACATGTTCAACGCGTGCCGCATCCCGCGCCGTGAGTCCGACACGTACCGCATCTTCGACCCGGCGACCCACAACCACGTGGTCGTGATGCGCAACAACAAGTTCTTCTCGTTCGACTTGCTGGACAAGAAGACCAAGGAACCGCTCTCGTTCGTGCAGATCAGTCACCAGCTCAACCGCATCCTGGAGGCTGCGGGCGCCAAGGAGTCGGCGATCGGCGTGCTCTCGTCCGAGAACCGCGACATCTGGGCCGACGCGCGCGAAGAGCTCGTGCGCAACGGCAACGAGGACGCGCTGCGCGTCATCGAGAGCGCGGTGGTGGTCGTCAACCTGGACGACTACGCGCCAGTGTCGCGCACGGAAGTGGCCGCGGCGCTCTGGCACGGTGACGGCCGCAATCGCTTCTACGACAAGTGCATCCAGTTCGCGGTCTTTGAGAACGGCAAAGCCGGGCTCCTGGGCGAGCACTCGATGCTGGACGGTATGCCAATGTCGAGATACGCCGACTACCTTGTCGGCCGTCTTCAGAAAGGACAGATCAGCATGGGTCGTCGTGACTTCACGACTGCGGAGCTGAACCAGGGACTTGCGCCGCCGAAGCAGATCACGTTCCGCTTCAGCCGCTCGACGCTCGACTCGATCCTCGCGGCGGAGAAGACGTTTGACGCGACGGTCGCGGACCACGACCTGTACGTCCAGTCGTTCTACGGCTACGGCGCCAAGGCAATCAAGTCATTCAAGTGCAGTCCCGACGCGTTCGCGCAGGTCGCGATCCAGTTGGCGTACAAGAAGCTTTTTGGCATCAACGTCGCGACGTACGAAGCCTCGCAGACCCGCGTGTTCCTGCACGGACGCACGGAGACGACGCGTAGCTGCTCGCAGAAGAGCGCGGACTTCACGGATGCGATGGTGAACGCCAATGGCGTGAAGATCAGCAACGAGGAGAAAAAGAAACTGCTGCATGACGCGACCAACTACCACGTGCAGTACATGAAGCGCGCGGGCCAGGGACTTGGCGTGGACCGCCACTTGCTGGGCATGCGCATGCTGCTCAAGCCAAACGAGAAGGTGCCATTCTTCGAGGACCCGGCGATGACGACGTCCCGCTACTGGCTGATTTCGACGAGCCACTTGACGAACGAACTCTTTGACGGCTGGGGCTGGGGCGAAGTGGTCCCCGAGGGCCTAGGCATCGCATACAGCATCAAGAACAATTCGATTCAGTTTAACATCGCGTGCCGCCAGCACGACCGCTGGGCGTCGCGCATGGGCCACTTGCTCGAAGAGAGTCTCGTGGAGATGCAGCAGCTCTTTGCGCACGACGCCACAACCACTACTCCTGCCAAGCTCTAAGCATGCATGTTTGTCACCTGTGGATCCTATGGGGAAAAGGGGAGCTCAGAAACTCTACTACAAGCCTGGCCAGTTGGGGGCGTGCTCGTTGTTCTCCAGCTCGACGCGCTCGGTCTTAAATAATTCAATAAACTTTTCAGAAAACAAACACAAAGTGTTACCCATTCAGTCACTCGGGCAGGAAGCCACCAGTTTATATGCAATAGCAACAGACGCATACCTGCTGGTCCATCATACGCGGCTTCGGGGCGGAAAAGCGAATGTACTCGTCGAAAATCGAGCTGAATGCCCACTTCTGCACTTTGCGCAGCGAGCCAACCAGGCAGCCTGTTCGATGCTATTGTGAATCAAAGGACACAGCCCCACAGGTGAACTGAGTCATTCTGACACAAAACCCTCCATCAAATGTGGTCAACACTGCACCTTTCCCTTGTTGCAGTGGATGAGCATCGGGTGGTTGCGCTTGTCCAGCACGGCCTTGAGCGCTGCCACGATGCCGTCTTCTGGGATGTCCACGAACGGTTCCTGTCATAACAACCATACACATTCACACGGGTCAGAGCGACAGCGCACTATTAACAACATCAAAGGCAAGCAATAGGATACAAGCCACCGCATACTTTGTTGCCCGGGACGCCGAACTGCAGCAGCTTGATGTTGTGCATGCGGTTGAACTCCGTGTTGGCGAGCGGATAGTCCTCCAGCACGAGCGTCAGGATGGAGCGCAACCCCAGGCACTTTTTCAGGAACGCAAAGTTCTTCTTCTTTGGGAAACCACCTGCAGTAGGTCACGAGAACCATGAGCACCATTTGTACATATCCACACAGTGTACTGCGATACAGACGCAAACCAGGACGTACTCCGATAGAGCCCCTTCTCGATCATCGCAAAGTTCTCGGGCGGGATGAGCTCTTCGTACTCCGAGTCGTCGTCGTCGTCCTTGCCGCGCGCGGCGTCGAGACTCGTGGCCAGTGACGACGACGACGCAGACGCGTGGATGAGAGACGCAGAGACAGAGGTTGCGAACGTGGCGCTGGTGGCCGCTGCCAGTGCGGTCGCGTGCGCGTCGCCGCCACTCGCGAAAGACGCCGAGCTGATCATCGTTGTTGCCATCCTTGCGCCTTCTTCAATTTTTTATCTACCAGTATCGATGTGGATCGTGTTTTGAAAGTTGCAAACCTTTATAATCGATGACAACAGATTTATCAAATTGGGGAGATACATATCGACCTGTGCTGCACACGCTCGACTTGAGCACGGACTTGGGCGAGCGCTGACTCTTGTTCGTTGTCTTCTGGTCTTGTAGAGGTTAGCGAACGGGCTGATGGATTGTTTTGTTTGCTCTCGAGTGTGTGTGTTGTGCTCCCGCCGGCTGTTTATTTTGCGTAGGCGAAAAGCGCTTTCTCTCCCTGAGTGATTTCTGTGTGCTCTCAGCCCTCTCGGACCTGCTGCTTCGACAGGTCGAGCCGCATCCCCTCAGTGCTCCGCCAGTCGGCCGGACGACGGCAGATTTCTACTTGCTGTTCTTCGATGGAGGATCGCGAGGCAACCCCGGCCCAGGAGGGTCGGGCTCGGTCATCATCCGTGTGCACGCGCCGACC
>JAASGK010000341.1:0-27635 GCA_023334195.1 Globisporangium emineosum
TAGTCTGTAGTCCTGACATGCAAACGGAACATACCCACACACATGCTAACCCTGGGATAGGGGTTTACCAACTACTTGTTAAGAATCAAGGATCCTAGACCCTGGTCATCACAGTCACCTACGCCACAGCCCCACACGCGGCGACGTTGGCGAGCAGAAGCAGTAGGTAGTGAACACCGAGGGCCACAACTTGTTCTCGGTGTGCCTCTACGCACTGCGGATCAACTCTTGTGATTGATGGCCACGTAATTAATTAGCTGTCGCCCGTCTTTTCATGCGACTGTTTGATTACCAGTTTTGGGTGTGGACGGATTTGAAGCACAAAACCGCCTTGAACATTTCCATCTGATGTGAACAATTCGAGGGATAACTGGCTACATTGTCGATCTCTGATGGACATCTGAGTTTGGCGCAACATACATACCCTGCTTTATGCATATTTATCCAAAATGATGTTTTTTACGCCATTCCCTATCGAAAATATGCCGTCCGAAACAAAATGTTTTTGTCTTCAGGTGGATCGAAAAACATCCAAAAAAATGTTTTTTTGTTTGTATCGAAATTACAAGACTACACCAGTCGATTGGTTGATTGATTGAAGAATGAGCAGCTCATCGGACGAAGAAGACGAGGACTACGTGCCGGAAGGTAGGGCAAGCAAACGGTCACGCAGCACGCTCGCCATTGCTACACATACTAACTCAGTTCTCTTGCTATCTGTGCTTGTCTTTGTTGCTGTGCGTCCTCCCTCAATTCCTCACAGAGGTGCGCAATGGCGTCAAAAACGCAGCAGCAGCAGCGCCACCACTCGCTCAGCCCAGCGTGACAGCGAATGCGAGAGTGAGCGACATGTGGGCGGATATCAACGCGTCCACGAGCGTCTCCCAGAAAGCGGCCGACCGGACAGCGAGGGTGAGAGAGAGCTCAGCTTTCCGCCTGCGCTTTGCTTCCCTTCTTGTGTGATGTAGCAACTAATGGAAGGTTGTGGCTTATGGTTAGTACCTGAAAGGCTTGACGAGCAAGAAGCAGCCCAAGACCAAGAAGAAGAGGAAGCTCTACGAGTTCCAGGTCCCCGTGCTCAGTCTCGATGTGAAGAAGAGCCGCACAGATATTAGCACTGCAGCGGCGAGTACGAAAGTGGACCAGGTCATCAAGTTTGCCGGCGTGGAGTACAGGTACGCACGTCTTGTGTTGGCTTTGCCTTTATTCCACGGTAGCTGCAGTAGCATTCGTACTAATGCAATGTATTTTGTGCACAGTGTGTCTAAGACCGTCGCAACTGGGGAACCTTCGAGCGGCATTGACCAGGTGCTCGCATCGCTGGACGCGCCAAAGAAAGTGTCGACGATGGAGAAAACGTCACTCGACTGGGACAAGTTCAAGCAGGTGGAGGGCATCGAAGACGAGCTACAGCAGTACACGAAGGACGGGTACCTGGAGAAGCAGGAGTTCCTCCAGCGGGTCGACCTCAAGCAGTTTGAACTCGAGAAGGCCGAGCGCGACAAGAAGCGCAAGCTTCTGCAGCAATCCCAGCCGCAGTAGAGTCTGTCAGTCAGGTCCGCCAGAGACTCGGTTGGCAAGACTAGCCCAAGCCATGTGACAGCAGCTCCAACTAAGAGAGTGAGTGTGGCGGTGCGTTGCAAATCATAAACGTGGCTAAATGACCGATATTTATTTCCAGGATCTTGCTCCCTCTTCTCCTCGCTTTCAAACATGACCTGAAGGAATAAAACTCGCCATTTTTCCGCAAGCACAATGGGGGGCACATCGATTCTTCTCTTCTGAGCGGGCACGCCGCAGATCCACCCTTCCCGACTGATCGTGTTCTTTCTTAATCCACGTCCATTGGCACCACAGAAGGCGCTGCGTTCGCCCCCGTAGCAGCGTCGTTGTCTCGCTCGCTCTCCACTCCATTCTCCTCGTTGCCGCGTTGATCCTACAGCAAAAATAACAAGGGGTTTGAGTTGGGAAATCACATCCGGACGAAATCGACAAAAATCATGAGAATGCGTGCTTGTTACCTTGTCGTCTCTATAAAATTCCGCGTCGTGCTGGCGCTTGCCGTCGTTTTCTGTCCGGGAGTCGGGGTCCATCGCGTCTTCGTCCTCTTCGCGGATCATGAAACTTGGCGGCACTTCGCTCATCTGCACGCTCGGCGCGCCGGTGAGAGAGCGGAGGTTCTCAAAGATCTTGATCCTAGACACATATCAATAGCGTAAGACATTGTGAGACTCCACAACCACACACAGAAGAGTAAAATGCAAAAACCCATCAAGACTCCGTACTTGTATTCTTCCAGGTACTCTCGCGAGTTGGAGTTCTCGAGATCTGGATCCGGCTCGAGGTGGAGCTTGAAGTTCGGCGCGTAGTACTCAAAATAGTCGTTGTACGGGATGTTGTTCGAGACCTCTTCGTCCAGGAGCACAGATGTTTCGTACGCCCACGCGCGCGACACATTGCGGATCGTGTAGCCACCACCCCCAAGCACCATCGTCGGGAGACCAAAGCTTTTCACATAGCGAACGCACTCGCCATGACCTTTCGTTGTGACGTTGAAGCAGCCCAAGCGATCGCCCGTGAGCGAGTCCGCACCGCACTGTAGCACGACAGCCGCAGGACAGAACGTCTCCATCACTTTCGCGATCACAGGCTTGAACACGCTCTCGTAGCTCTCGTCGTCAATACCGCTCAGCAACGGGAAGTTCACCGCGTAGTATTTGCCATTCTTGGCCCCAATATCCTAGTAAAATCGAACAAATTCCAACACTGTTAGTGCCCACCGAACCATTGTCAACCGCACGGAGACAAAGAGACAGTATGGCATGTACCTTGATATCGCCCGTGCCTGGGAAGAAGTCGCCGTACTTGTGGAACGAGACCGTCATGACGCGGTCCGTGACGTAGAACGCCTCCTCCACGCCGTCTCCGTGGTGGACGTCAATGTCAATGTACAGCACGCGCGGATGGTACTTGAGGAGCTCCAGGATGCCGAGCACGATGTCATTCACGTAGCAAAAGCCAGACCCTTCCGACTTCTTCGCGTGGTGCAAGCCGCCCGCCCAGTTGATTGCAATGTCGCACAGTCCGTGGTTCAGTCGCGTCGCGGCATCTACAAGTACATACAGGGTTCCATACATATCTAACTCGCATCTTGGTAGAGAAGCAACCAAATCAAATCCGCCATTTGTGAACGTACCTAATGTGCCACCCGAGTAAATCTGGCAGAAATTGAAGATGCCGTCAAAGACCGGGCAGTCCGTTAGCTCTCCGAGGTTAACTGGACAATATACACATAACACACACAGAGGAAGGCGTCAGCAAAGTGAAAAATGGTCCAGTGTCCCCTGTAGAGTGCGAGATTTAGCTGGCGGAAGAGCGAGCGCACACACATTTCTGTAGGTCGACACCCAGGTCCTTCTGGTTCACAGGGTTCACGCGCTGCAAGAAGTCGATATACTCGGACGCGTGGAACGCCTTGATCTCCTCTGCGGACGCCCAGTGCGGCTCCTGGACTCGTCATCCAGCCAACGGACACACACCCAGTAGCAAAGAGGTCAGTCCCGATGGTCACACTCCACTCTATGCCTCCCTCTCGAATTATAGCATACACCACGTACAAACACGTCCATCTTGCGGTAGAGATCGTAGTTCACGACCAAGTGGTGCGCCAGTTTGAGGCGGTGGGGCTTCATCGGGTGGCCCGGACCATAGTAGAAGTGACCCTCGTCGGCTGCATATTCGCATTAAAAAAACAGAGAGAACAAAAAGATTCGTACGCGTCAGGGTAACAAGGCTGTCTTCACTATCCACGCAACAGCACGCACTTATAGGTGCACATGTGCATGCAGCTAGCAATGCGTAGAGAGAGATAATGGCTGGGTGGGCGGTACGTACGGTGGTAGAAGTACGACACGCGCTTCTTGCTCACGCTTGCCATGGTAGCTCCGCTGCTCGCTCGTGTCCTCCTCGCGCTTTTTCCCACAGTGAACACCAGAAGCCAAACCGCAGGGGTCAAATATTTACTTTAAAAGGATCCTTTATAATCACATAAACCTGTTTAAAAGAATGATGAGAGCGAAAAAAATGTTTGATGTCACCTTGATGAAGCATAAACCTTTTATATATCATGAAATTTGAAATAAACAGAAGAATTAATTTGTAGAGACACGCAAAATGGAGTCTACTGTTGAGGACAAGCTCAGTACCACACGTCGAAGCTGAGCTCCTCATTCCTGCCAGTCACCAACTCCAGTGCTGCAGATTCAGAATGATGCCAGCGATCCGTGGCGGCAGGCGCCAGGCAGCGCTCGCGTCGCTCTCTGCACTCGCGACCAAGCGGTCTGCGCGTACTGAAATCGCGCGCTTCAGCTCGTCGTCCAATGCTAATGGTAGCAGTGGTGGCGGCTTCCGCTTCGCTGAGGTGCTGGCGTTGGCGGGTGGCATTGGCGCCGCTGGAGTCGCCATCAGCCAGGGCTTCGTGCCGCACGAATGGATGATCCGTCACTTGTCCGAACCAGTGCTGATGCCGCTCGTGCGCCTGTTCGACCCAGAGACGGCCCACGTCATCGCTGTCAAGTCGGCTTCGCTCGGATTGGCCCCGCGGGTGCGTGCTTTGGAGTGGACTGTTGTTGCTGGCACGAGTTCAGTCTCAACCTCATGTTGAAGTGAGGAATACTGGTTCACTTACAGTGCGATTCGCTTGTCTTTAGGACCATGGCGCGGATTCAGACCTGCTCAAGGTGAAGGCGTTCGGCCAGGAATTCCCAAACCCGCTCGGCATGGCTGCTGGCTTTGACAAGGATGCGGAAGCCATGGAAGGATTACTGGACGTTGGCTTTGGCTTTGTGGAGATTGGGAGTGTGACTCCAAAGCCGCAGGTAAGAGAGATACAGAATATCGGGCATGTCTTTGTAAAATCACTCATCATGTGCCTGTCTGCCGCATCCTTTAGCCTGGGAACCCAAAGCCGCGCGTGTTTCGCTTGTCGGAAGATCGCGCGGTGATCAACCGATACGGCTTCAACAGCGCTGGGATCGACACTGTCGCCAAGCGCCTCGAGAGCTACATTGCTACCCGCGAGCTGAGCAAGCGCTTCCACCGCTCGGGGGTTCTCGGTGTAAACCTCGGCAAGAACAAAACCACCGAAGACGCGGCGTCGGATTACGTCGAAGGCGTGTACAACCTGGGCAAGTACGCCGACTACCTGGTCATCAACGTGTCTTCCCCAAACACGCCTGGACTTCGCTCTTTGCAGGGCAAGCAGCAGCTCCAGGAGCTTTTGACGCGCGTGTTGGACGCTCGCAACAACGTCGAGGCCAAAGAGAACCGCAAGATCCCGCTGCTCGTCAAGATCGCTCCGGACCTCATGGAGGACGACAAGAAGGACATCGCGGACGTCGCGCTTGAGCTGAACCTCGATGGTCTGATCGTTTCCAACACGACGCTGAGCCGCCCAGATTCCTTGCAGAGGTATGGGACAAACTCTACTTATTTATCTAGCAGTGAACCAATTTCTAACCATTTTTTTTTTTTATAAATACCCATTACAGCACCCACAAGGCGGAGACCGGCGGACTGAGTGGCGCTCCAGTGCGCGACCTGTCCACGCAAGTCCTGAGCGACATGTACCGCCTGACCAACGGCATGATCCCGCTGATCGGCGTCGGAGGTGTCTCCACGGGCAAGGATGCGTACGAGAAGATCCGCGCTGGTGCGACGCTCGTGCAGATGTACTCGTGCCTCGTGTACGACGGCCCAACTGCTGTGCCACGTGCCAAGAAAGAGCTCGAGGCGCTGCTCCTCGCGGACGGCTACACGAGCATTGTCGACGCGATTGGTGCTGCTCACACGAAGTAGGAGACCCAACTCGACATGAATACATTCAAACAACGTCGGGAGGAATTTCAAGACTGGAAAACTAAAATAAGAGACAAACGTGAGAAATTGGTTCATACTGAGTGGCCTTGACCTTGCGAGCAACTATCTCTGCTCCGTCTTGCCCTCTCCTGACTGCTCTGTTTTATTTCGTCGAGGTCCATCAGGCAGCTTTGCGAATCACAGCAGTACACTCACTACTCGATCTCTATTGTTCTCTCTGTTGAGCACATCTCGCAAACCAGATCGGGTTCTTCGTTCACGTAGGTGCATGCTGGGCATACCCAGACGCGGCTTTGCTGGGTCACTCCAGCGCCGCCGTTCGAGGCATTGTGTCGCAGGAAAACCGAATCCTCAAAACCAACTTCGCGCTCCAGTCCGTCGTCGCCCATTGCAATCTCGTCCGAAATTTCTTCGGATAAGCGCATGAACACTGCATCCCCAGCTTTGATCCTGATATCAAGCAAACGTTAGTTCCATTCCAACCACCCAAGCTCAGTAAGCACGCCATATAAACCACTTACCCGCAGTCTTTGAGCGTCAGTCGGTCCTCAAGCACTTCGCCTTTGAAATAGAGTCGCTGGCGGATCGGGTACGCATCGATCTCCTCATATATCTTGGTCTTAAGCACATAGATTGAGTCGTTCGAGTTCGCGACGATCGACCAGTTCGCACCATTGCCTGATTTTATTCGCTTTGAGCGCCGCTGTCTACCGGAGGCGCTCGTGTCCACCGAGATTTTCTCTTCCGTGGGGACAGATTGGTCCTGCGCGAGCAAATGCACTTGCACGACGCGGCTCTGGAAGTTACGGAGCTCGTCTAAATGTTGGATCTCGGACACTTGCTCACACTCGAGACAGTTCACACTGGAATCATCCTCCTTGGTAGCATTGTCGTCCACTGAACAGTCTTCCAGTTTCTCCGCGACAACCTGGGTGGTCTCAGTGCCTTCAGTTGGAACTTCACCGAGCAGCGAAGCCAGCGAACAGCATTTCCATACCACCTTGTCGTCTGGCTGCAAGAGTCCGTAGTAGTACGAGCAATGTGGCACTCCGTAGAGCTCCCCGAGGTGCTGCATTTCCTCTTCACTGATAAATTCCACCTCCACGCTGGTAGTGTCTACAGACGCCCCTTTCAAGCACGACAGAATGGTCTGTGGTAGCAACAGCTTGTTGTGCATGCACATCAAATCAGAACACGTCAGCGACGGCGGAGACTTTTGTTCGACATCGCGAATGTATTCGCGCCATTGTTGTGTCCAGCTGCGCGGCACGATGAACATTTTCCGCTGTGCTGTAACAGAGTTCAACGGGCCAGGTGGCGAGAACGCATCCCGTAAAGAGAACAAGGCTCCGGTTTCTCCGCCTGTCTTTCGCCGATAGAGGCGACTGAGTGGCGCTCGACTCAGGATCTCATCTCGACACGCACGCTCCACTTGGATGAATTCTTCGCTCGCTGCTTCGTCGACTTGGCATTGCGAGCACGGTTCAGCACTTCTCTCTTCAAACGCGAAATGACTGGGAAACTTCTGACTAAAGTAGAGCCACGTGGCTTCGGGGACTGCACGGTACTTCTTCTTTTTCAGAAACAAATGCCCATGCGCGCACGTGATGTCTTCATTCAAAGCGTTGCGCCAAAGAACGTCAGCCGCAACAACTGCATCAGCACCGCCGCTGCCGTTACTGTTGTCAGTCGTAGGCAGATGCTCTTTCGCGTCCTTCTCTTGCGCTGTTTTCTCGGCTTTCTTGTGCTGGTTCTTCTTGGGCTTTTGCAGGATTTTTTTCTGGAGGTTCTGCAAGTGGGTCTTGTAACTCGCGACCCAAGCGCGGCTCATGAGAAACGGGTTCGGATCATCTGACTGCAAAGGCGTCTTCAGCAATTGCATCTCGAGCTCGATCTCTCGCAAAATCTCTGCGTCGTCGAGGAGCTTGTTGCAAAATTCGGCTTCGCACTCACGGCATCGGAAAGAAGCCGCGTCAAACACAGCACCGGCGTCATTCTGGTCCCCGCTCGTTCTTCGTGACCGTTTACTCTCGGACGACATTGGAGAAAGCAGTGAACTGGCGGCAATGCCACAAGTGTCTCTCAAATGCTCAAATAAACTTGTAGAAACACGCTTGAGCTTGTTCACATTCTCAGGCGAGAAGCTCGCTGGTTTAGGAGCTGTTTTCTTCGAAGTGTTCTTTGATTTCGGTGTGTTGGCGTCAATGGTGTGGATGCAGCAAAAGCGATTCACATCGATGGGTTTGGAGAATGGAATGTCCAGATCGCTCTCAGTCGTTCGAATCGTTGGAGCGCTAGTCTTCACACCCGAGCTGTTGCCTTGCTGAGAATCTTGAGAGTCTTGGACAATGTCTTGAGCCATCGCATTGTCGCTCTTCTTGTCATCGCCACCCCCGTTAGCATCAGCAGCGCCATTGGTGGTTATCGCACTGTCCATTTGGTTAGGAACAGAAACAACCTGAGGTTGTGTCTCCTCTCCGACAATCCAGGACCGAAGCCAACTGGTGTCGACCCAGTAGAACTCCTCCGATTCAGGCTTTGGGTACGGATGCTCTTTCTCGAAAAAGCGGTGGTACGCATCAAGACGCGACTGGATCCGCGCTTCAAGCGCTTCTGCTTTCTCCGCAAATTCGCTCATATCAGCATCAAAGACAGCGTTCAGTGTTGCAATTTCGTCTACACATTCCTTTGAGGGAAGGATATCGGTGGGGCTGGACCTCGACAAAGCCTCCAAGCCTTGCCGTGACGATGACGATGGCGACGACGATACTCTTGCAGAGTCCTCGCGCGTGTACAGCAGCATGTACGCATCTCGTGACCGCAGAATCTTGCCGTTGCGCTCTTTCGATCCCTCTGTGTCGACGATCGACGTCATGTTGTTGACGGCACTGTCGTCAAACTCAAACCAGTCGACACTCGATGCATCGTCTGGCTTCGGGTACGCAACCGACGCAGTGTAATGCCCAACGTGCGTGCTCTTGCCGCGATGGTTCAGGTACCCTGACAGGCGGTAGATCGCATCGTGGGACTCGGAGAACGCATCTGCAGTGCCACTTTTCCTCAGCAACTCTGTCATGTTCAATGTCTCGTTGACTTCAATCACGTCCTGTCACCATTAGACCAAAAAAAGAAGAAATTCAGCTAATGCAACGCATGCGCCAGTGTAGATATCCTCACATTCGATAGGAATCCTCACTCACCATGAGCTTCTTCTTCCTTCCTGCTTGCGCGTCGTACACAAAGCGCATGAGTTGCAGCGTGATGGTCTGGGGCAAATGCTTCGGGTCCAGCTCAATAAATCGCTCAGCTCGCTCTTTCGACGTGCAGTGGTCGCAAAAATACTTGTTCTCGCCCTCGAGCACCTCAGCAGACAAGTAGGACTCGAGGCACTCCTGCACTGTCTTGTGCCCTTTGATATTTAGAGACTAGCACATTTAGAAGGAAGGGCGGACAGGTAAGTGTAAGCGGTACATATCGTTCCTGTTGTTTGGTAATGTCCACAAGCTGTACTTACAATCTCGTAGTAGGACGACGGACGTTCGGACTTGGTTTTGCAGCGAAGACACTTTGTGACGTAGCTCATCTGGCCCTGGAAGATGCGGTCCACGAGGTCCCAGTGCTCCGAGATGCGCGACTGCGAGAAGATCATGCGCAGGTGCGTCAGCAGCAGCTTGCTGAACTCCTGTAATAGATTGACAAATAACTTGATATATCAGCATACAAGCACTATCGTCTGAAAAAATGGCATAGTGGCCAACAGGGATACGGACGGACCTGTACGTCTTGCTGTAACACACTGTTGAGCGAGAGCGTCGATGCGAACTCGTTCGGGTCGTAGATCGCCTTCTTGCCCATTTGCATCAAGCCAAAGAGCTTCTGGAGCGCGCGCATCTGCAGCGCCTGCTGGTCGCTCGCGTTCTGCTGCTTGGGCTCCCACTCATACACGGCCTTGCGGAACGGCACGTTCGTGAACAGTGTCTGTAGCATACTGTTCAAGTAGCAAGTCGCCCCCAAGTTGCGCAGACCGCACGGGAGGTAGGTAGGAGTCACCGCGGCGTCACCTCCACCACTCTGCCTGTATGACGCACTGTTTTTTCTCCGCGAGCCACTTGCCTCAGTGTGGATCGGATATGACGCACGGAGTTGATCACGAGGGTCATCGCCTAGTAACCGCTGCACAAGCTTCTTCTTCTGCCAAACTCCCTATAATGCAATACACACCCGCAGTCTTAGAACCGCACTGTTCACATCGTATCAGAGAAGTACACATTAGTCGCATATATATCGTACGTACCTCTTGGTGTTCTCCGAGTCCGTACAGACAGTTTGGATTCTCTGTACAGTTGCGGACGACGACCATGGACTTACCCTTCTTGCGGTGGTGGTCCGTCAGCTTGCACGGACGCGAGTTGAGACCGTAGGGGTCCACGATGCGCGTCTCATCGCACACCGTCGCGCTCGCACTCGGCGCCGCGCCGTTTGCAGTCCCGTTCTCCCGCTTGCGCTTCCCGCGTGGAGGCATCTTCGCTCTTTGCTTCCGCGCTCTGTCCTCCCTCATTGTGAAAATTGCTTGCCCAACAAGTCAAACCAATCACAAGGAATAGAGCTCTTCCATTGGATGAAATATTAGAGAAAAATCGACTCTATTGGACGAAAATAGGTTCAACATACAACTTAGCCAAAAATACTGGGAGGGTGTTACTGGCTGGGATATTTCTTATCTGCACGAACTCCGTGGACTCGCTCATCCACGCGATGCGACTGCCACATGAGCCCTACTGCTACGAGGAGGCGATAGTGAGATCACACAGGGACTTGATGTCGCCGCTATGAGCTGAGAACCTGCGACGACGAGGGGCAACAGCAGCGGGTGGTTGATCTGGAGCAGCAGGAGCGGATTCGCTCGCAACAGAGTTTCGACGCTGAAACACAAAAGCACCACAGTTCAGGGATGTTGCATCCGTTAAACAGAAGCAAATTAATTACCATATCGAGACTTTACCCGAAGCCGAGTTGGTTTCTTGCTCTCGTCTCGACTGGCGGCACTCGCAGATCGCAGCAACTGATGTTTGCTCTTGTTTTCGCGTTCTTTCTCAGCCTTCGCTTCGTAGCCACTGTCAACAGCGCGCATGTGGCTCAAGTACGCACGTCCTAGCCGATACCACATATTTCAGATGGTTGTTTAAGCACTCAGTTGGCAGGTAGCTATGAATTCAATTGTGCTTACCTTCCCAGATAAACTGCATCGCGTGCCTCTGCTCCCATGCCACAATATGCTTCTCAAGGTACAAAGTCACCTTTGGCAAATCTCTGCTGATTTTCTTGCGAAGTTTCTCCTCGCGAAGAAGTCTACACAATAGAACATCATAACAATGTTAGATCTAATGAAGCTTGGAAACTGCAATATAAGCTGCTGTCAACATACCTTCCAGCGTCTCCAGTTCGGCTTGTGAGTCGCATGGAGTCATTGATCGATCTGTCGTATTCGCATCTTTCCAGAATGATGGATTCGCGCTTATCAATCAGCTGTGATAAGCAAGTTTGTTGTTAGGATCTTCACTTTCATGTCAACAACTCTCGATGGTTCCATACCTTCCACAATGCTTTCGCTTCCTCAAAGGCAATTTGGAGTTCGTGGAGACGCGTGGACACTTTCGTCGCTGTTTGAAGCGTGGTTTTCAAATTCTGGAGTAACAACGAAGAAGAGTTCGGATTAACCCATCCACCTTTGTTTGATTCATCAATTTTACCAGCATTCATAGCCCACCTCGCCATAATGGAGCAGCGCATGATCGAAGTCTGAAAAATCTTTCATCCCAAGCTGCACCATGATTCCACCGCACGACGCTGCATCTTCAGCAATCCTACTAGCGAGTTCCTCCTGATAGAGAAAACTGAATCAGCGTGGTGATCAACTTTGTTGCCAGCGCATGGCACTTACCACTAGTGGTCGCAAGTGATCGATACGCGTCTGAATGCTCAAGATCTTCATCTCGCTGAGGTTTTCCTCTGCATCGCCATCGACTTGCTGCCATAGAACAAGATCATCACCGTTAGAGATTATCACACCAGAAAACGACGATCAGTTCAGTTTTCTCTTGCAAACCTGGCGTTCAAAGCAAGTGTCTTCACCGACCCGCATCAACAACTGCGCCAGCTCAGTTTCCAGGATCCCGAGCTTTTCCGTTCGTGTATCACGAATCTGTCAGAAAGGAAGTACATTTGGGATCAAACCTCCGCTGTCTCGAGTTACAACAATAAGGCAAAGGTCGCGATTTCATTACCTGGTCTAAGCATTTGAACTTGACTTCCAAAGACGCAAGCTTGTCTCGAATCGAGCTAGTTTCCTCATCTCCGAACTGCAAACACGTGACAACCATAAATATGCAAAGCTCAACATAGCCAAACCAATACAAAGGCACCAGACGAACATATACAGCGTACCTCATGCGGCTCATCGTCTCGGAACAGCCAGCGAATGTGCGCAATCTCACGCTGCAGCACTGTAATGCGCTTCGATGACAGCTCGTGCTCGTCTTGGTAAAACTGTATTTTTCTCTCGTAAAGACTCTTTAAGTCGCGCAGTAGGGCATCTTCTTCGCGCGTTTGGTCGCCTCCGGAGACACCGAGCTCGTGCCAGAGCTGGTGCAACTTGATGGCGCTCCCATTCGCGATTTGAGCGACACTCGCAGCGTGACCGGGACGCGTGTCAGTCGCTGCTTGCCTGCCGTGAGTGGTAGCTTCTCTCGAGCATGATTCATCTTCCGTGTCGCTGCTGTGGCTTGGATCGCACTGCTTATTCGCCATCATTTTCGATCCTTCTCTTGGTGCTGTCGCTTCTTGATGTCGGAGGAGATTGCAGAATGGTGCGGCGTGTCGGCAGTGCTCCTGCTGTCTCAGTTAAGAGCAGCAGCGGGGAAACAAGATTGAGCGAGCAACATGGCGCACTTTCTGGAGAGCACG
This sequence comes from Globisporangium emineosum, assembly GCA_023334195.1. Classification (NCBI taxonomy): domain Eukaryota; phylum Oomycota; class Peronosporomycetes; order Pythiales; family Pythiaceae; genus Globisporangium; species Globisporangium emineosum. The sequence goes on from JAASGK010000341.1 coordinate 12,841, forward strand.
GCTCCACACGCACATGCATACTGTACACCCACCCACACACGCGAGCGCGCATTCGCCGCCTTTCTTGATCACTTGCCCAATTCCGCAAAATTGCAATGCTGGATGTGAGGAAATACCGCATGTGCCTCTAATACAGCGCTTAGTGGTACATTGTACCACCCTCAAAACAAGGTTTTTAAGGTTGGTAGAACATCTGCGAGGTTTTTTGGCTGACTGGTGGGCGGTGAGCGAGCAATGTGAGCGTGGTGATGGCCGAGCGACGGCCCCCAGCGAGTGCTACCCGAAGTGCGATTGGCGATCACTATTCATCGCTCTTTGGAAAGAACAGGAAAAATCACCATGGCTACTCAACGTGAAGAAGACATCAAGCTTATGCTTGCGGCGCAGGTGCACATCGGCACGCGCAATGCGGACTCCAAGATGGGGGACTACATCTGGCGTCGCCGTAACGATGGTATCAACATCATCAACATCGGCAAGACCTGGGAGAAGCTCATGCTCGCCGCCCGTGTGATCGTCGCTATCGAGAACCCTGCGGACGTGATCGCCATCTCGGCCCGCCCATACGGTCAGCGCGCTGTGTTGAAGTTCGCCCAGTACACTGGCTCGGCTTCGATCGCTGGTCGCTTCACCCCTGGTACGTTCACGAACCAGATCACCAAGCAGTTCCGTGAGCCACGCCTGTTGATCATCACCGACCCACGCACCGACTCCCAGTCCGTGCGCGAATCGTCGTTCGTCAACGTGCCAGTCATCGCGTTCTGCGACTCGGACTCCCCACTCCAGTTCGTTGATGTTGCGATCCCAGCCAACAACAAGGGCAAGCTCTCGATCGGTCTGCTCTACTGGCTCTTGGCCCGTGAGGTGCTCCGTCTCCGTGGCACGATCTCGCGTGCTCTTCCTTGGGAAGTCGCCGTCGATCTCTTCCTCTACCGTGACCCAGAAGAGCTCAAGAAGGCCGAGGAGGCCCAGTCGGGTGCCGCCGAAGAGGCCCAGACCCGTGCCGGTTGGGGTGATGCCGCTGAGGCTCAGCCTGAGCCAGCCCTCTACACCGCTGAGGCGGCTGTTGAGTGGACTGCTGGTGCCGCCGCCCCTGCTGCTGCTGCCGTCTCGGCCGAATGGTCGGGCGACGCCGCCGCCGCTGGCAGCTGGGACGCCCCTGCTGCCACCACCGGCAGCGGCTGGGACTAAGCGTCTCTGCGCTCTTGTTAACGCAAGCGTGCTTGAGAGGTTGGTTGGTCCTTTGCTCGTCCGTCTCGGCGGATGCATCTGACTGACCAAACGGTTCTTTTCCAACAGCAGTAGCTGAGAACGTCTGTGCGCGCGTGCAGATCTGCTTGCATGGAATAAACGACGGTGTTAAGCGATGGCACCTGGTTAATGCGACAATATAGATCGACCGCGTTCGGATTTTGACTCATCATTCACAATGTTTGCTGTTATCCATTTTTATTGTTATGTTACTCCAACTGATGAGCCGAAGCCACAAGAGCGGAGGGCAACATGGTTCCAAAGGTGCCATGCTGCGTTCAAACAGTTGAGGTGTTTGATCAACACAGCCAAATATCTTTTTCCCGCGCTCCGAAAACGGGTCTGAACCCGCATTTCACTTTTCTTGACCCGGGTCAAAAAATGCTATTTTTAGTATCTGAGTTTCTAAACGGGCTCAGCAAACCCAGAGAAGGCAGGTTGAGCCCGACCCGCGGCGCTTCCGAAAAAAACGACAAAAAATAACGCACGGCGAGCACTGCTTTTTGCTTGGACGCGGCAAGAGGAAATGGCGGTAGACGCAGGCGTGAGCATAGGCGACGCGCGCCCGAGTCGGAGCTCCGAGCGAGTAGCTACGCAACAGCTGCAGCAAGCCAAAGCGGTCGCTGCCAGCACAGCTAACCGAAGCAGCAGCCACGTGCCGAAAGCGGAGGACACCAACGGTCAAGAAGCAGATTCGTTCCGCGTATCTTCGAAGTCGCGCACGAGGCGCTCGCTGAGCTCCCAGCGCGGCGATGCAGGTGGTGCCGCGGCGTCCCCTTCGCAGGAAGAAAACCATGAAACCTCCGTGAGAAATCAGGAACGCAGTCGAGACAAGTCACGCGCTAGTAAACGTGAGTGTGTGTGGATGGATGCGTGTGAATTAGCAACGTGGGACAAATGCCGCATTTTAGGAGAGAGGGGGGAATTTTGGCGTATTGTTCAGTTGATAGTTGCCTCCCCCTGTCCCCGTTGTAGCTGATGCTTGTTGTGTGTGATGGTTGGTGGCATTGAGACTCACTTGTTGTCTTTGTCTTGTCTTGTGTTGCGGCTGCGATCGTGACCCCATGAAACCAGATGCGAGACAGCAGGCGGACCTGGACAACCCCAAGTTTGTGCGCTCGCTCAAGAGAGAGATCAATGACAAGATAGAAGGGCTGCCTCGAGAGATCCGCCGCAGGTAACGTGTTGTTATTTGTCTGGCTCGCTTCATACCCAAGTCTTGCCACGTGGGCTTACCATTCCTATACTGTTGATCGCTTGACGTACATGCAGATTTGGCGAAATCGTGTGGGTGAAGCTGAGCGGTACGTTCGCAGCAGTTGTGCTGGCAACAAAAGATGGAATGTCTAACGTTGTTTGCGTATGGTTTTACAGGATATCCATTCTGGCCGGGGCTGATCATGGACCCGCGCAAGCTGCCTCCAAGCATGCAGTTTGTCGCGCTGAAGACCATCGGTACCAAGTTCTGGATGTACTTTTATGGCACGCACGACTTGTAAGTAGCCACAGGAAGGACCTTGCCCAGCACTTCGGGTGCTTAGAAGTCTGACCATTTACTTGTGTGGAAAACTGTGTGCGCCAACAGTGCCGGGATCAGCTACAAGAACGCTGTGCTTTGGGACGACAAAACGTATCCGTACCGAGAAGGGTACCCTCAGAAAGATCTGAAGGCGCCCGCGCGGAAAGAGCAACTAGCAGCCGCGATGGACGAGGCAGATGTAAGTTGATGCTCACTATTGTGTTGGCTTGGAACAATATGTCGATTGACTGACTGACTGACTAACTGACTTTGTATATTGGTTGTTGTGAATGTAGAGCGAACAATTTCTACCGTTGATGGAGCGCATCGACTGGTTAGTGAAGGTTTGTAGCCATTAGAAAACTGGTGGACGCCAGACAGGAGGGATACTCATGAGTAAATCTGTGGTTGTTTGTTGTTGCTGATAGGATGTGCCTGTTGCTGCACCAGCGCCAAAGAAGAAAAGAGAGAAAAGCAGCGAGAAAGAGACGGCACCACCAGCAGCGACGAGCAGCAACGCTGCAGCAAAGCCACCCAAGGAGAACAGAGGAGTCCGCCGCAGTAAGACCCCGCCAAAGGGGGTTGAGAAGCAAGAGCTAAAAGCTGCAGCAGAGCAGAGTGCCGCTAAGAAGAGCCCAGTTGCGGCAGCTTCTAGAGCACAGCCAGCTCAGCGCCAACAACCGCAGCAGCCTGCGAACGCAGCGAAGGCACCAGTTGTACCCCCAGCAAGAACAGCAACGTCCCCTCCACCCACATCAACTCCAGCCCCTGCAGCGAAGCAGGCACCAGTACCACCAGCACCAGTACCACCAGCACCAGTACCGACGCCATCTGTAGCCCAAGCAGTAGTAGCTCCTCCTCGAGGTGGAGTCGTGGTGCCTCCAGTGAAAAATGCGGCACCAACAGCGCAAACCACAAAAGCCGCACCACCACCAACCAAACCTGCTGCTACTGCTCCGCCTCCAGCAGCTAAAGCAACAACAGTCCCAACCAATGTTAAAGCAGTTCCAGTGCAAACGCCGACAGCGAATATCATTTCGCCTATCAAGCTGACACCAGTCGTGAAAACTGTCACCACTCCAGTGGGGTCCGGTGGCTCTGCAGCGCCTCCTGCCCAAGTCAGTGGGAGCAAGCGAAAAAGCCCAATGACAACGACCGCACCTGCACCAGGAGTCGCTCAACCACAGGCGGCAGCACCACTGCCAAATCTCGACAAAGCCAAGTACACGGTCGGTCCACTGTCCGTCTTTGCCGATAAGCTGCGCGAGCTGTATGCGCAGGCGTCGACCACAGGCAACTGGAGTATCATGACTATGCTCAGCCAACTGTTCAACGAGGTTCGTTCGTTCATTGTGGTGGATGTCTCGGAACTCTTCATCCTGCACAGCACTTTTACTGATTCTTGTGTTGTGTGGGTGCCTTGGACGCTTGCTCTTCTGTAGAAAGTTCTCTTCCGATCGGATCTGGAGCGCTCGGGTCTCGCAAGCGCGATCGCCGAAATCCGGAAAAGCCCCAACCAGCACGTCGTGCAAACTGCGAAGGCGATTCGCGTGCACTTGATGTACATCCTGAAGGACGATGTAAGTGTTGTTATTTATCGTCACTATTTCATGCAATTGCTGGATACAGTGACACTTCGTGGTTGCAATATTGAACTAATTGTTCATAGTGACTGTGTGCAGATTCCAACTGCTCAAGAGAGTGTGAATGCCACCAGACCTCAGAAGCGACGAAAGTCAGATAGCGGTGACTCGACGAACAACGAACCAGAAACTGCTGCTGCCGTTGCTGGCAAAGAGCAGGAGCAGAGAAAATCCCCAGTGAGTCAACAGCCTGGACCTTCAGCACCAGCGACTTCCCCGGTGCCACAAGGAACTGCTGCGAGGAATACGCCAACAATCCTGCAGCAAAGCCAAAGCAGCACCAACAGCAAGGGCAGCAACAGACCAGAAACACAGCAGCCTGCAGGATCAATAAGAAATGCCGAGCAAAAGCGTCCTCTCTCGGTGCACCTCGTCAAAAAAGGCAGTAGCTATGTCGCATCACCAAAGGTGTCGCCTTCTTCGTCATTAAAGCAGTCTCCTTCTTCTCAGCCAGCGGGGTCGACAACGAGCTCACGCAGACCGTCGTCTGACAACCAGCAGCAGCGACCACCACCTACTACAAGCAATCCAACCCCAGACGGCGGCATCGACTTTGCGCTTTCACTAATCCAGAAAGTGCGCGAGCGAGCCGAGTCGCAGCCAATTAAACTAGAGCCAGAGCGCGATCCATCTCCACCACATTCAAGAAGAGTCTCAGCTGGGAGTGCTCCCACAGGTCCGTCCAACCAACGCAGTCGACCATCTTCAGCAAGCTCTACGGGCTCCGTAAAGCGACAGATTCCTGAAGAAGAGATGCGACCTCAATCAGGAGGAAGTGGTCGAGCGGCTGCGGCGACAGTGATCCCAGTGGTCCCAGCTCCAGCAGCACCGGCGGTTTCAGCACCGTCTCGCACGACTACTGTCAGTCCCAGATCCGTGATCATCAAGACGCCACCTCCGCAGGATGTCGTCGATTTGGTCGAGATAGCAAGACCAGGCCAGGTAGCAGCCTTTCAACCAGCAGTAGCAGCGAGACAACAGTCAGCCGCAGCTCCCCAGCAACAGCAACAACTGCAGCTGCAATCCATGGACCCAGCGATCTACCAAATAAGTAACTTGCCGAGACGGCGCAACCCTGCGCTCGTGATCTTCAACAAGGACGGCACGCTGATCGATTTCAACTCCATGTGGGGCGGTTGGGTCGAATCCCAGGCGTGGAAGCTCGAAGCGAGCGCTAAGCTGCCGATCCGTGACCTCTTCTACGGTGCCATGGGCTACGACTGGACGCGCCGGTCGGTCACGCGCTTTGGTGCGTTGTCGACGTTGCCGAAACGAGAGCTCGCCAAGGTCGCAATCGATGTGTTGGTGTCGAAAGGCATGCCGCCCGTCGCTGCGCAGCGTGCGGTCCGCGATTGCTGGAGCTACCCGGACCCGGTCATGACGTGCCGTCCACTCGCAGACGTCTCGGACATTTTCCGCACGATCAAGCAGATGGGGATCAAGATCGCGATCCGCACGACCGACAACCGCGAGTGCACAAAGGAGACGCTTGCGTATCTGAAGCTCACGGACCTGGTGGACGACATGGTCTGCGGCGACGACGGACTTCCTGCAGCCCCAGCGCCTGAGCAGGTTTGGGCACTCTGCAACCGCCTCGGCGTTGGCGCATACAACACCGTCATGGTGTGTGTGAACCCTGCATCCACTCCATTTGCTCGCTCCATCTGTCACTTGTTTACCAAACTAACATGCTCTCATTGTATGCTGTGGTGCTACCTCAGGTTGGCGACACGCCTTCGGATATGGCGTTGGGCCACAATTCCGCGTGCTCGTTGTCTGTGGGGGTGTTTGGCGGTGCCTCGGCGCTCGACGACCTGTCGAAGGAGGCCGACATTCTCATCTCGAGTCTCGACAAGATCACGCGCGTGCTCTTCCAGTACGGCCAGCAGGCGAGTCAGCAGTAGTACCAGGCAGATCAGAGAGAGTTCGAGAAAGGAAGCTTTGGATTTTCACAAGGAAGCATGCGTTTTGGCGGGAAAGTAGAAGAGGGATAAAGAAAAATAAGTTATGAAACCACAGACAAGGCATGGAGCGACGCGGATATGGAGTCCGCTCATGCACACAGGGAGATAGATATACCAGCAAGCATGCCGGAAGACACACACTTGCACTGGCGGCGTTGGTGAAGAGCTCTTCAGCTTTTGGATGTGTCGTCCATCCTGCTGCCTTTGATCCACCCACAAGATTAAAAGGGTGGGTCCATAAACTTTGGGAAAATGACCAGACAGCATCTCTGACGGGTTGTGGACCCGCGGGTCGTCTACAAATGGGTTATCTTAGCAAACACAGAATTGAGCTGAATTCATGTATGGCAACTGACCCATGGGTCAAATTGGGCGGCCTGTTTTCAAATTCTGGAAGTCTCGGACCTGCCGTACCCACCCGTCCTTTCGAGACCGCAAAATCAAAATCTGGAGCTGCGAAGGAGGAAGGAGAACGCGGAAACGAGCATGAGCAGCAACGGTGAGGACGCCACGACGGCGGCTTCGGCTGCTGCTAGCGCCGTGACGACGACGCTAAGCGAACCGCACGCTGCGCCAGTGGCTGCGATGAAACCAGACGAAGCGAATGAGCTCTCGCACGCGGAGAAAAACACAGAAACCAGCGAGAAATCGACTGGCGAAGAAGACGCGTCCAACTCCAAAGATACGGCTGCTGTGGGTGAAGGTGCTGCGGAGAAAGTAACTGTAGCTACGGACGGAGACGAAGCCAGTACGAAGGACGAGGTTGCTGATGTAGAGGCGGAAGCGCAAGATGCGTCTTCATCTTCGAAGCCCAGCGGAGAGACTGTAGGGGAGAAGTCGCCTGCGAAGAAGCGCGGAAGAAAGCCAAAGCAGGAGAAAGAGAACGCAGAGAACGATGCGAACAAGCGAGCAAAAGTCTCACCAACCACGCCACCAAAGAAGCGTGGACGACCGCCAAAGAAGCTCGTTGAAGAGCGCGCGCGAGCGAAGGCGGAAGCGGAAGCCGCTGCCTCCGCTGCTGCTCATGCGACCGCTGAGACAACTGTAGCTACTGAGAAGGAAGGAGATGGCAAGAAGGAGGCAGTAAATATGCAGGAAGGCGGCGAAGACAAGGAAGAGAGTGCTGCTGCGGACAAGCCAAAGAAGCGAAAGTCGTCGATGACGAACAAAAAGGCCAAGAAGAGCGACGACAAAGATACCGCTGCTGCTACTGCCGCTGCTGAAGAAACCGAATCCGAGCCTGAAAAACAGCCAAAGAAGCGCGCGAAGACGTCGTCCACAAAGGCCGCGAAAGAGAAGAAGAGTGCTGGACGAAAGAAGAAACCAGGTACATTTGATGTACTGCGTCTGGTGGCGTGTTTTGTGTTTGTAGCTGTTGGCAAGATACTGATGGAGCGTCTATGTTGTTGTAACCAGTCGTTGTGGAAGAAGAAGGGTCGGATTCGGAAGAGGAAGCTCAGAAGGAAGTGGTGGAGCGCGTGGACGCTCTGGACCCAGAAGTGAAGGCCAAGTACGAGCGAAATGCTACCGCTTGCTGCTAGCTTTGGTTACTGATCTTTCTCTCTATCCTGTGTTATGTGTCTCGCTCTCTTAGATTCGGCCAGATTGTCTGGGCAAAGATGGTCGGCTATCCGTACTGGCCAGCGCTGATCACCGATCCTCGCCACTTGCCGCCAAAGTTCCAAGTGAACGCGATGAAAGACCTGGAGACAAAGTACCTCGTGTACTTTTACTCTTCCAAGAACTTGTACGTCTCGTTGTACGCTATTTAACAGATATTTGTGGTCATTGCAACTAACTCTGTTGTGTGTGGATGGATGTCGTACCTCTTGCAGTGCGCCAACGCTTTTCAAGAACATCGAGCCGTGGGATGACACAAAGAACAATTACAGAGAAGGATTCCCAGTGAAAGACTCGAAAGCGCCAAAGCGCCGAGCTCAGCTCATGGAAGCGATTGCGGAGGCGGACGTAAGGGACTTTTACTGTGACGAGTATGCTTTGTGTTCGGAGACTCACATGGGTATGACGTTGACTGTTATGTTTATGTTGCGACGCAGAAAGAGTTCCAGTTGCCAGTCGAAGAGCGAGTCGACGGACTGCTCAAGGTATGTCGTGGTGGTAGTTAATGCCTCCATAAGTTGAACACGAGAGTCTAACTCTGTTCTCTCTTACCCTTGAAGCCTATTGTGAAGGAGCCAAAGCCAAAGAAGCCGACGCAAGAAGAAGCCACCCCTGAGAAGCGCAGAGGCCGACCTCCAGGAAGCAAGTCGAAGAACAAAAGCAGTCCAAAGCCAGTTGGCGAACGCAAGTCATCCAAGAAGAAGAAGAAAGCCAGTGGAGGAGACGCTGACGAAGACGGGGACAACCAGGAAGAGTTGAACAAAGAGGACGAAGACGAGGAAGCCGACGAACCGTCGCAGGAAAGCGTCGAAGAAGAAGAAGAGGACCTGGTCACTCATTCGCTGAGCAAAGAAGAGATCAAAGCGAAGATCGCGAGCCGAAAGGCGCCGTCGAAGAAGAAAGTGACTGCGGATGAAACGGATGCGAAGTCAAAGAGCGGAGCGACCAAGAAACAGTCTGCTACTGCGACGGGAAAGACTGGTAGCAAGGCAGCTTCCTCATCTACGTCTGATGATATCGACACGAAACGAAAGAAAGAGATTGAGCTCGTCGTGCCTCGCAAATCGGTGAAATCCGCGGACATTCGCGAGATGGCAGAAGAAGCAGCAAAGAAGAAACTTGGCAGCGGTCAACAGAAGGAGAAGACAAAGAAAGACAAGGGCGACTACAAAGTGGGCGACTTGGGTGCCTTTGCGAGTAAGCTCACGCGTTTCCACGCGAACGAGTCGTCGAAGAACAACGATGAAGTGATTCAGATGCTCAATCAGCTTTTCGATGAGAAGGTCGTGTTTCGATCTGACGTGGAGCGATCTGGTCTGGCTGCAATCATCGCACTGTTGAGAAAGAGCTCGAACCCAACGGTTGCCCAGACGGCGAGTGCATTGCGAAAGCATTTGATGAAAATCATTCGCATGGACACTGGCAACGACAGCGTTCCTGCGGTTGCAGAGAGCACCAGTAAACCAACATCGAAGAAGCAAAAAGATACTAAACCCGCCACTGACAAGAAGGACGATTCTCTTGAGGCGAAGAAAGAGACAGTGAAGGAGGAGCAGAAAGCCACGAATGGTGTGACGAAGTCCAAGCAGAGGGTTGAAGCAGACAAGACCGACGAGAAACCAAAGGTGAACGAAGCGGCTTCGGATGCTACCTCTACTACGGCTCCAGTGGACTCTAAAATGTCGATCGCAGATGAATCGAAAGACGCCGTCAAGAAAGAAGACGTTGATGCTAAACCCGAGGACGACACCAGCAGCAAGTCTGCATCAATCTCTACAGAAGCGAGCAAGGACTCTGACGACAAGTCTGCTGCAAAGGCTGTCGATGCCTCGTCGAACGAAACGAGTGACAGCGACGCGAAGAAGAGTGACGCCAGCCTGGACAAGAACCGCCAAGCGTTTGTCGACATGCTGAGCAATGTCTTGGAGCTCAGTGGAGCGACGCACTTGGCTCTCTCGAAAGAGATTGAGGTACGATCACTTGATTATTACTGGAGAACTACTATTGATGAGGATTCTTGTGACTGACTTGGTTTTTTGTTTTATTGTCTGTAGGAATTTGTGTTTGATCGCTACAAGGAGAGCAACGAAGACTACATGGTGCAAGCGCGCAAGATCACGTTTGGCTTGAAAGGGAACAAGAACCTCCGCGACCGATTATTCTCTGGCTCGCTGCATGGACTGGAGCTCGTGTATGCAGATGATAAGGTATAGCGCCATACGCGCATGCTGTTGTGATTTTTATTGACTTTGTTCCGCAACAACTAAAATGCCATGATTCTCTTTCCTCATGTAAACCTGGACAGTTTTTCGAGGCGTCGCCGTAGATCCATTCGTTTCCTTCCAGTCGTGAGGCGCTGTGCGAATATCTATATCAGTAGGAGGAGGGAGCTGCAACATTTGAGTACATGCACAAGAGAAAAAAGCGAACGCAATGCAATTATGCCAACACAAAGCAAGGCATTTCACGCAGTGCCCGCTTGCTTTGGCTTCGATGTCGAAAGTGGAGAAAATTTGTTTTGGCATTACTATGTCACTAAACCGAAAAAGTGTGAAACTCTCAACAACGGAAGTCAATATTCCTGATATCACTAAACCGAACCAGGTATCTACTCTGATAAAGCGCTCTGATTGGCTAAAAATACCAATTTATGCTTATCTTTTGCAAACGAGCTTTTTGATTTTCTTCAACACAAATCCGTGAGAGGCTCAAAGCACAAACACACAGCAAGACAACATTCAGACACGATGGCGCGCGCGAACCTCCAGCTGAGCGCCGAGCTCGAGCGCGCGTTCGCGGACGCGCAGAGCGGCAAAGTGCGTTTCGTGAAGATCGCGATCGACGGCGAGGCGTTCGTGCTCGCGGGCGTCGGCAGCGCGAGCAGCGACGTGCATCAGGACGCCGCGAACGTCGCCACCTCCCAGCTGCAGCCCGAGAGCGCGGCGTTCGTGCTCTTCTGCCTCGACGTGAACGTGCCAGCGCTGCGCTGGGTGCTGCTCGCGTTCGTCCCCGAGGGCGTGAGCGTGCGCGACAAGATGCTCTACTCATCGTCGCGCGAGTCGCTTAAGAAGCAGCTCGGCATGAACTACTTTGTCGGCGAGTTCCACGCGACCGAGACGGTACGGCTTTGTTTCGTGCCTAGTGCTCTACGATGGAGGAAAGCGCATTTAATATACTGGGACACGATGATGCAGCTTAGTTGTATGCAGCGAATGAACGACTGGATGGTGATAGAGGGGGACTAATGGCTGTATGTGTGGGTGCTTCAACAGAACGAAGTGACGTTTGAAAACTTCCAGGACGCGAAAAAGAAGCACGCGGCGGACGCGCCACTCTCCGAGACGGAGCGTTTGCTGAAAGAGACCGCGCTGCTCGAACGCGACACGAACGTCAAGTCGACTGCGATGGGCGTGATCCCGTTCGAGATCTCGCAGAATGTGCACGAGAAGCTTGCGCTCTTCAAGGACGGCAAGTTCGACTGGATCGCGATGGTACGTCAGTCTGATTCGATGAGGAGCCATATTCATCGGGGATGCATGCTCATTGATATTGTGAACTGCTGTGTATCGTGTTTAGAAATTGAACACGGACGATGAGAGCGTCGAGGTGGTCAAGAGCCTCGAGACCGTTGACCTGATCGACGTGCAAGGCGCGCTGGATCAGAAAGCGCCGAGTTTTGTCGCGTATCGATACCGAGGCGCGCTCGCGGCCTCCAAGTCTACACTGAGTGAGTTTTCCAACTTGTTGCACGCATGTGTTGCTTGCTACGTGCATCGATTGACTGACCTACATCTCTCCTATTTTTTTATTTTTTTTATTTTTTTTCCAGTTTTCCTGTACGTCTGCCCAGAAGAGTCCCCCGTGCGCCAGAAAATGGTCTACTCGACGTGCAAAGCCACGGTGCTCGCGGCGACCTCGGAGCTGGGACTGGACTTTGACAAGACGGTGAGCCTCTGTCCGCGAACATTGTCGTGGCCGCTAATACCAATGCTAATGCTAATGCGACTGCTACCATGTGCTGTTGGTAGATTGAGATCAACATGCCGTCGCATGCCGTGGAGGACATTCGCGCAGAGCTCACGCCGCCAAAGACCGAGGACGAACTCAAGGCGCGCGAATTCTCCCGCCCAGTGGCGCCAGGAAGAGGTCGCGGCCGCGGCCGTGGCCGAGGCGGTCCGCCAAGTATCACGCAGTAAAGGATGAGAGAATTGACCGAGAAGACCAAGAGAGCAACACCAAAGTCAACAACAACACAGTTCATCATTCTCTCTACTCTTAAGAAGAAGACCAAGCGTACAATGGACACGTCTGCCTACAAGCACGCCCCTCCGGATCATACAAAAAAGGTGTCGCCATTCTGTTCAAATCCCCTCACCCCCTCCCCCCTGCTTTGGCGTCTTCTTTCTCAGATCACCCCAGCCCATGTGCGCGCGTGTTATTTATCTTCGGCCCTTCTTCTTGCCCTTCTTCTTGTTGCTGCTGGCCGCAGTGACCGCCGTGCCAGCACCAGACGCCGCGGCCGCCTGCTTCGCGGCCTCGGCCTCCTGCTCGAGACGCACCTTGCGTGACTGGAGCTTCGGGATGAGCTCCGCCATCTTGACCATCAGCTCCTTGCGCGACTTGATCTCCGGGTTCTCGAACGATCCGTCGGGTCGCATGAGGCGCACGCGGATGCGGCCTGACACCATCCAGTCGCGCGGGTACTTCTTGTTTGGCTATATGGACATATAAACGGTTAGCCCCATTGCTATGAGAGCACACATAAGGATCATTAAATCATACCTCAAGCGCGTGCGGGATCTTCAGGTACACGCAGACTTCGGACATCTCGTCGGCGATCGGGTCTTCGCACGCGAGCTCCTTGAGGATGCGGCGGCCTTCCTGCACGGTCTTCTTCGAGTTGATGTAGTTGGGGTAGAACGTGTAGAAACTCTCCACGCTGGCCCCCTGGGCGAGCCCGTACGGGTACACAATGTTTGGACGCGGAGGGGGCAAGTTCGGCATCATACCGGCGAGACCAGGCATCCCTGGCATTCCCGGCATCCCTGGCATTCCTGGCATACCGCCTGCGCCACCCATGTTCTTCTGCATCATCTCCATCATCTGCGCCATGTCGGGCATGCCGCCGCCGCCCATGAGATCGGCCATGTTCGGCATCTGCGGACGCTGCTGCTGCTGGTGCATCGGGAGGTCCATCGCGTTCGAGTTGTAGCGCTCGCCGGCGACATTGTCCTTGGTGCGGCCTCGGCGCTGGCTCATGGCTTCTCACTTGCTCCTCAATTCTCGCGTGGATGTTTGCTGGAGTAATTGTGGCAACGGAGCATGTTTTGTATGGGTGAAGCTCCGCCAGATTAATATCTTGTTTTTTGTATGTTTTTTTGCCTGAGCTTCACCCCCTGAACCGCCAACCCTACTTGTGCGGTTAGGGTTAAAGTGAAGCAGCTCGACCAAAATCAAACAGCTCGACCCTTTTCAAAGAGATACAATATTGTTGACCAAAGCTGTGCAACATTTAACCTGGGGTTTAAAAATCTGTCCGGAGGACTTTGCCCCAGGAGAAATTCGTTCACGGATCCAGGAATAATAATAATATCGACACAACACACTATATAATATCTACACCTCGCGAACAAGAGAACTGTGTGTTATGGATCATACATTGTGTGTATATTATGATGCAATGCCTGCAACAGGCAACTTGGGCTTGCTTTGTTGTGTATGTATGGATTTGGATATGTACACCCAGAGCATGCTTATATGAGAGTACATTTTAATGGCATATTATACCACCGACAATGAGAATCTATATGTATTTTTGCTGTCATCGCAATAGCGAAATGTAACTGTATTTTTCAATCTACTTTCAGCAGATTGAAATAAATTTACTTCCCCACACAAGTTCTGTGCATCAATCTGTCAAGCATCGTTTATGCTCAGCGTACAGGTTGCGGCTGAATAACTAGCCCCAGAAAAACTGGCGAACCCGATACAAAATCGTCAGCGGCGGATGGACACAAAACTCGCCCACCGTACATTCCATCATTCCATTGGCTACATTTTAGCCAATGGTACAGGACACTCAAACTTTCAAGGAGCAAAAGTGGTACTTGGGTGGATGGGTGGTAGGCAAGATTGTGACATTAGTGATGTGAATGACATATTTGCCACAATCCATTTAACAGCTTTTGAGCAAGGTTGTGGCTATATCCTTGACGAGCCAAAGCTGCTGTGGATATATATTTTTATGATTTTTTTAGGAGTAATAAACAAACTACTCCCTTTCCAAATTTAAATAAAAATCTACGCCTCTTGAAATATAACATTGCATAATACGGACCCGTACGAAATATACGGGTATTATTCGGAGACGTGCAATTTATAGTAATATTACATTGAGATGAATGAAATCAGATATCTTTGTCGGGAAACAAGTTGCAGCCGTTTGCTCGTAGAAAGTTCGCAATGATGATATCCAACACTAAGAACTCCTTGCGGCTGCACACATGAAGAATTTATTACAGCGTGGCGATTCGCTGCGCCTTTTCCTTTCGTGTAACCGTACGCTGTGGGCAAGTTCATCCAAACAGTTTGTTTGGCGTGGAATGTTCCATTTGTCGAACATTCTGCCAGTTAGGTAGAAAGTTATCACTGAGTGATAATTTCATCCAAATAAAGAACATACCCATTGGACCGGAACAGCTAGGTAACAAGTCGAAGGTAGGAAGGCTGGGGTGGCCGACTCAACTTTCTCACTTTCAAAATGGACTCCGACGAAGCAAGTTCATCTTAAGCAACCAA
>JAASGK010000342.1:0-27561 GCA_023334195.1 Globisporangium emineosum
GCAAAAGTCAAACTGTTTATTTGTATGGAGAAGTACCCCCTGTGGGGTCACTTCGGTTATCTTTGTGTAACTATAGAAGCATACAAATCCTAAGTAAATTGCAGAGCCAGCGCATAACGAGTGACTCTGAAGTGCTTGTTGCAAACTACTCTTCTGATTGGTCTAAATATTTATTGTTTGTTGTTTCTATCCAATCAGGGAAGCCGTCCTTGACTGGCTTCTTTGACGCTCACCGAACAGGTGCGTCTAAGTACGGCGAACCTTTGGTTCGGCCTTAAAGCAACTGCGCGTAACTAAGTACGGCATACAGAGTTAAGTTGTGGCAGTGCAACTTAGTGTGTAACACCCCGTTACATCACGAGAGTCTACGAGAGGCAAAGTGCAAATATTGGTGTCTACGCTGTCCAAAACGCCTCAGCTGACGTCGGCTTTGTGTGCAATAGAGCCACGCTCCCTTGTGTCTTGCGTCGAATGACTCTTTTAGCCCGGCACTGTGCATGTGCTTTCATGGATCAGCACGGGGTCCCATGCAGACACCTCATAGCGACTCTCAACGAACAAGGGTCACTGTCGGACATATTTGGCTACTTTGGCCATTGCTACCAGGCCTCGAGCTACGTCACTGCGTACATGAGCAAGTAGATCTTGGTTCCTATCGAAACGGAAGTGAGGCTCGATCCGACGTTGTTGCCTTCGGTTGTGGTCAAGCGCAAGGGACGTCGCAAAGTGTGCCGTATCTGAAGCATCGGCGACGAGCGAGGTGGTGGGGTATCATCACTTTGTCACTGCAGTCGATGTAGAGGTGCTGGCCACAACAAGAGAAGTTGGGTGCTCAATTGATCTTGTTGAAATGTCATGTACAGTCGCATTGATGCAGTTTTTTCTCTTTCAAAAACGGTAGTGCATTTCTTTTTCTCAACGATTGTTCATTTTGTTGCTGCGTTAGCTGTCCAAAGTGAAAATTGAGCTACTCGTCTCTTCTATAGCTCTGTTGCTCTTGGGTGATGAGCCATTCGAATCCGCTGAACAGACACTGCGCCGTGTGTATGGGGCTTTTTCGCAATTATGTCTTTGCACGCCGGTACCACGCTTCAAAGACGTCACGTTTTGCTTGTCTACCATAGGAGTTGACAACTTGCAAACAGGGAGTTGGTATGTAAGAAAATATGTATTGGAATCCGTTGTAACCACTGCATTGGGTCATTGTACCTTTGCACTGCGACGATCTACACTGGCAATCATACCACAACTCGCTTCCGAAGTCTACAGTAATTCCCTCCCCTGCCAAGATGGATTCTATCACTACCATGACAACCGCCACTTTGCTTCCAAAGTTCACCACTTGGAACCACGCCTCCGCACAACGCGAATGATTCAGGGATCGGGTCAAGTTGCCCAACTTTGTGGCGTCGATGTACACGCACTCGCCATCCACATCTCGCGTTCGAACTCCAATGCGTATTCCGTCGTCTGGGTTGACTCAGAGCCGATGTCATGAGTTGTCAGCTTTCCGCAGTACTGGCCGAGGATCTGTCCGGGAACAAACTCACGCCGCGCGGTGATTCCCAATCTACCACGGATCCTGGTTAGATTTATACCCTCTGTTGTGGTCAAACGGTTCCCGACGGCCCGAGAATCGGGCAGTTCTTCCTGGTGCGGAAGATGCCCATGTCGACGTTGAGGCAGTCTCCCAAGACACAATAAAATCGGCACTGGCACTTGCCCAACTTTTCCAGTCTTGGAAATCGAAAAATTGGGCAAGTGCCAGTGCCGATTTTACTAAAGGTGCAATAGATCTCACAGAACCTTAACCCAGAAGGAGTTGAGGTTCTGTGAGATGTGCTGCACCTTTCCCGGCCATCGAGGTGACTGCAGCAGAGTCTCGATATCAAATGCGCCCATTATTATGCCTTGAAACCTTAGCAAGGACTCTGCGCCCTCGCCCGCGCCCGTTCGTTCTCTGAGCTGCAGGTACTTGGCACATCCTTCTTCCTTGAGCTTCTCGATCCACACATCTATCTCGCGCAGCGCAGGAGCCATAGTAGGTAACGTGAGGAGATCTCGGAGACGGCTTGTTTTCATAGTGCAAGCCATGTACATCTTCTTCGAGCCGCAAACCGCCTTCTTTTTCTGCTGGAAGCGCGGGTTTCGGATCTTCTGAAGAGGAAAAGGAATGCGTCTTTGTCTCTTCTCCAGCACACCCCGTTCGCTACAGGTCAGGGCATTTGCCGCCACTTCCCCAACCGAAGCATTCGCAAGTTTGCGCTATGCATCTCCTTCCCCTTCTGATGGCGATGACACCAATTCAATCACCCCCTCTGACGAGGATACCAAATCAACGATGACAGCGTCCGTTTTCTCCTCTTCTTCGCTCGACATGCCAACACGCTGCAAGTCAAAGGTTGGAGGAGGAAGAGCTCTGTGGTTCGAGAGCAGCGAGAGAGAGACTTGGTCGCACTACGCCACATTTCATAAAAGTACAGCAGAAACACACACACAAACGAGCAAGCACTCCCTCCATACAAATGCCCCTTACACGGCGTCATTCATAGCAAACGTCCGCTCCGTGTGCTGTGCGCGCCCCTGTTAACTGTGTGTGCAGGGGGTCTACACGCTCGAGCTGTGGTGTTCTTTTGCACTTTGATCTTCTCGCGCTCGCCTTTTGTGCAGTGTGTGGTGGGTATCCTGGGGTGAAAATGCAAAAGAAGGATGAAGGGTTGGGGGGATATTTTCAGGTCCGGGTTGAATTTTGTGTCAAACGGGTTGAACCCGTGCGTATGTTTATGCTCCAAATGCGTGCCAAAAAACGTATGCTTTCAAAGGAGAGAGTGTCACATCCAGGATACAGATTGCTGGTGCATACGGGGCGAAATTTCCATCATTCTGAATGGGCCACCATACAGGTTTAGCACACAACTTCATTTTGCATACTGGTTTGGACATTTTCCCGTTTATGCACACCATACAATGTTCCTCCAAAACCACCCCAATAGAAGGTTGTCACACATGCTCGCCAGACTTTCACAGATTTTAGGGTACATATAGGAAATACCCAACACAGGTCAGCACCAAAAGCTCGCTGTGCAGCTTGTGTCGTGTATATATTTAATGTTTTACGGTAGCCAAATCTTTGATTCATTCAGCCATAAGATGAACCGTTGACGTCACAATATGAGCGTTTCCAGCCACCCCAGTCAACCCCAGCTGGTTGACGTGCTTCCTGCAAGGTTTGAGCGAGCAAAATGTGCACCTCGCATGCCCAGGTCACTATCGTTAAACACACTTGAGTACCGGTAGTGTAATTTTCGGTGACGAGTGGCCTGACACGTTGGAATGGTGCGCTAATACTGGCGCGTTTTGCTCTTCCCAATAGCACAAATCACCGCAAATCAAATATCGACCTCGACGGAAAACGTACTACGAACTGGCGTACCTGTCTTGTGAAAGTCAGATCAGTCTGCCAGTGCAATGGTGCGAGATTTTCAGCCGCTCGTCACACAAACCGAGCACGAACGAAAGTTGCTGCCTCTGCGTCCGTAAAGTCTGCGGGCTGCTATGCACTGGCAGCATGTATGGGTGCGCGTCCATGAATTTTCCCGTCCTATCGTTCGTTTTCCTTGTCCACCGACGCATGTTCTTCCTCCAGCACAGGTGTCCGCTACTTTAACAACTTTGTTACGAGCTCAAGCTCTCCTCAGAGGGCTGATCCATCTCAAACCACCAAGGAACTCCTTAAAGCAAGCCTTCTTGCTTTGTTGACGCCTTCCAATGTCGATCAACCAGCAATTCGTTGAGCCAATCGAACCGAATGCCACTCATCAACGCTCCTCTCACTGAAACACTATTGCAGCACGAGTTTTAGAGCTCTCGCTTGGCTCAATCGCACAATGCATGGGAAGCTCTTTTGAGCCGATGCGAGAGGGATGGATGTCAAAGGCAGCAGCGCAAAAGCTTCGAGATTGTAGCATCCTGAGTGGCTATGCTGCTTCGTGTCTCTGTCCTCCACACGCGGCTTTCCGCTTTCCTTCCAGAGCAGGATGCAGAGAGCTGTCCAAATTTTTCTCTCCTTCGGATCTTCCTGTCCAACCAAGCTCACAAGGGAGCTTGCTGCATCCCCACATATATCAATATGGTCATAAAGAGAGCTCATCTCGTCACTTCCACTTGAAGAAAAGCGCTGATCCACCATTCAGGTGGATCAGTCAGTCATGACATCTCAAAGCTTCGAACTTCTCGCTCTCTTCCTCTCTTTCTTTCTCTGTTGTTGTCTAGTTAGCAAAAGCTCTTCATGGTGCCCTTTCAACCAAGGAATTTCTTCCTTGGTTGTCGCAAAAAGTGAAGGTGCAATTGATCGTTTTCACCTGTTTATCAGAACACTGTGTTCACTGAGAATGTTGGCTTCAATGCATTCATTCATTCGCTTGTGTTGACCTGAACCTCCTTATATCAAGTATACCTTCTTGTGTTCGCAAATCATCGAATATGCATTTGCAGAATATATTTTTACATTGCATACCATGCTATGAAAACTGGTACCTATTATCAGAAGAACTCATTCTTGAAACGTCGCCGACTTGCCTCAGTCGTTCCGCAACTGCCAACAACAACAAAGCATCAAATGGATCCACCACCACTCATGTTCATGGACCCCATTTCCATTGATTCGTACTGCCCACTGTCTGGACGGACCATCGAATGCGGTGGTGCCAGCTCAGAATGGAAAAGCAATATTGCAGCAACACGTGCGGGTGGATTCAGTCATTCACTGATATTACCCGAAAACACCCACAGGTTATTGATTGAGACGCCCCCAAAGTATCGCCGAGTTTCTCCAAAATACGACGCTCCATTGAGTTTATAGATGGAAGGAAATTGAAAGTGAACTCGAAGGAAATCGAAAGTGAACAACTCTGCATTCGCAGATGACTCGGGTTCCATCCTTCCAGCCTGCGAGCAAGAACACGTTTCGCGAATGCGAACCATGGAAAGAAACCTCGCGTGGCGGAAGCTTTTCGACTTGGCGTTTGTATGTTTAGTCGAACAATAACAGAAAGCAAGTCGTCGTGGTGGTGGCGAAACCGTGGAAGCTATTGTTAGCCTCTCTCTCTCTCTCTCTCTCTGGCGCAATTTCCGAACAAGAGGAGAGACAGAAGAAGGTTTCAAAACACCGGCAGTTACGCCGGACAAAAACAACCAAAACGCCCACTAAAGTGAATATCGAAAAACAGCAAAAACAGCACTTTGCGCTTTGGAGCTGTTCGTTTTCCCATACAAATTCAAAATGTGGATATTGAGGGGCTGATGGGTGGGGCTGATGTGGATATGGAAAAAGAACACGCGAAAACGGAAAGAAAGTGAGCGAGCGTCGTCCCGCTCTCTCTGGCGAAGCTTCCCTTGTTGATGTCCCAGGATGTACGCACACAACTGCGCTTTCTGGCTATCATCGCAGACGTGGCACTTTGCATTTGGGATTTTGGTCGGAGACGCGCACTCTCTCTCTGTCATCATCAGATCATGCAGGACGCGTCGCCGCTGCGTCAGCGCTTCTCGCTCCTGCGTGACCGCCGCAGCAGCGCCAGCGCCAGCGCGGTGGTCAGCAATGCGGCCACGAGCCACTGCCAGGTGTGCAAGCTCAACATCCCCGACCGGTACAGCAGCGCCGAGGACTTCTCCATGACCGGCAAGACCGCGTCGACGTCTTCCGCGTCGGCTTCCTCGTCGTCGCTGTCCTCTATGACGTCGTCGCTTTCGTTCTCGTTCCGGTCGTTGCGCATACCGCTGCGAAGACACAAGTCCCAGAAGCGCAGCTCGATCGGCACCACCGGTACGAGCGTCGTGACGATCTGCAACGAAGAAGAAGACGATGACGAAGAGCTACGGTTGCATGGCCCTGCCGACGACGACGAAGACGACATTGCGATCCTCCAGCCGGAAGAAGACGGTCCGCCCAGTCCCGAGAAGCACACACGGCGCTGGCGTCGCAGCTTCTCGAGTATGCGCATGGCGATCTCGCGCTCATCGTCGTTCATTTCAACTTCAACATCTACCAAGAAGCAAGCCGTGACCATGTACTCGATCTCCTTTTACCCGTGGAAGCGCGACCCGCGCGCATACTACTCGCACCCGGAAGCCGCCGCCGAGTGGGTCCCAGACACAGCGAGCAAACGGTGCCAGATCTGCTTGTCGTCATTCAACCTGACGCGAAGACGGCACCACTGCCGACTCTGCGGGCTCTTGGCGTGCAACGACTGCTCGCTGCAGCGCACGTACTTCCCGTTCAGCCTGGAGCGTCGCAGTCACCACCACCTCATCAAGGATGGCGCGCCGCAGCGCACGTGCAACGCCTGCGCGGGTACACTCAAGAACATGGCAGCGCAGAACGACCCACGCGTCAAGAAGTTCACAGTCCACCCTCCAGCGTCCGACCCTTTCGGGATGCGGGACGATGGCGACGACAACGACGACGACAGCAGATACGTTGATTCGAGACGCTCCTCGCAGTGGCGCGTGAGCATCAGCAACGAAGAGATTTACGTGATCGACGGCAGAAAAGGCAGCCGCCGCCAGCTTGCGCTCGCGTCCTGCGGCGCCTCCCAAGCTCAAGCCGACGAGCTCGACGAAGTGCTGCGTGCACGTGCGCTCTCGCGAAGAAACCCCAAGCCAAAGTACTACGTGATAAGCACCGAGTGGGTCGAGATGTGGCTTCAGTACGTGCACGTGGACGCCCCGCCAGCATCCTATTCGGGGTCAAAACGTCCCAACACCACTCAGTCAACATCATCGTCACGAGCTCACAGCAAGCGTCCAGGTCCAATCTCCAACTACTCGCTACTCAACTTTGTGAGCGGCAAGTTGCTCCCAAAGGACAACTTGGAGCGAAGCCGCGGCAATGACGCCGGTGGGGACTACCGGATCGTGAGTGAAGAGGTCTGGACCGTGTTTCTGCGACTCTATGGCGGCGGTCCCTGCATCGAGCTGCGCCTGGACGACGGTGAGCAGCAATCCCCACCCAAGACCACTATGCAAAACCAGGATCAGCACACTTTAGTTCGCAAGAACTCGGCTCTGAATGACGGGAGTTGCTCGGGTCCGACCGACTCTTCTTGCTGGAAGATCATTGAGATCGACGACACAATCGCGCCGCTGATCTCCAAGGAGCCGTCGGATCTCCTCAAGGGCAACAAGAAGATGCGCCGCGCCGCGTCGACGTCACACATTGACTACAGTAGCAGCATTAACAACAGCAATAGCAGAACCACGAAGCAGCGGTCGATCGTTCATCCGATCCGCGAGACTGCGCCCTGCATCATGAGCGACATCGAGCGATCTGCTGAGAGCCAGCAGCCGTACTACCCTCGGGACTCGGTCGTGAACTGCATCACGTCCCCACCGTACTCGGAGGAGAGCAAAAAGACCAAAAATGCCCATAGACAGCAGAAACAACAAAGCAAGAAGCCGCTGCGAGACGACTCCATCTCCTCCAATGGATCGTTTCTCAGTAGCAGCAGCAGCAGTAACATGTCCGCCAAAGTCAGCGTCGGGACTGTACTTTACGATCCAGTGGATGAAAACGCGAGCCAGAGACGACGAGCTCACGTGCGCCATGCAAGAGACACCGACCACTACAGTGTCGGAGTTGAAAACCCGCAGGGAAATGCGGTCGCCGCGGTCTCGGCGTTCGCGTTGGCAGCCGCCGAGGCGCGTAAGAAGTCGGCCGTGTCGCTCTCGCGCCACTCGTCCGCGCTCTCGAGCAGGATGATCAAGGCCCAGTCGTGCGTATCGGCAGCGTCGGCGCCAGCACCAGCGTCTGCATGAACAGAGAATGGTAGAGATTGTGAGAATAGCAGAGCAGCCAGTCAATGATGCAATAGCAGTCCGGCAGTAGTAATAGTTAGTTAGGAACCCCAGCGCTTTTTTGCACAACACGATCACAAAATACAAAGCAATTTTGTCTTCTTTCTTTACCAGCAAACGTACTGACTCAGCCAGCTATTCATCATCGTCAAAATCTCCATCACCTTCAAAATCGTCGTCATCCTCGTTTTCGTCACTATCAGCATCCCCTGTCTTCTTGGTTTCAGAAGAGCGCATTTCCCAGTCGCGCGGCCAGAATGGTGACGAGTAGGGCTTTTCAAAGCTCTCGAGCGCGTCGGGCGGGTGGTACCAGTAGTTGAGCGCCAAGTGGCCGCCATCAGCGCTCGCGCCCGTCGTCGAAGCAGCCTCGCCGCCACCGAAAGACTCGACTTCGTGGAACCACGAGGCGGGCAAAAAGAGCATCTCGCCCACACTCAGGTCGCAAAACGCGGCTTTCGCGTCCGCGAACAGCGGGAACTCCGCGAGAAGGTGCTTTTTCGCGTCCGCCTCGCGCAGCAGAAACGTGTCGATGCGGCTGAAATTCACGGGGTCCTTCACGGTCTTGTCCACGATGCGCTTGTCGCCGCTGTCCTTGATGTCTTCCTCCTCATTATCATCACCGTCCTCGTTTTCGTCACTATTGTCACTGTTGTCTTCTTCGTCAAAGTGGAACGCGCCAAACTCGCCGCCTTCCGGCTCGGACGCGCAATCCGAGCCTTCGTCGCGCTCGACGCGCAGCAGCGCCATCATGGCCTTGTCCAAACGATCCTCCGCGGCTTCGAGACGCGCTTCCGCTGCTTTCTGCGCGTCCTTGTCGCCATTCTCCGTCGCATTCTCAACCGCCTGCTCCGCCGCTTCAAGCTCGCGCTCGGCATCTTCTTTCTCCATGGACGCCAGCACCGCAGCCTCCGAGAGCGGATCCGCGCCGTACGCCGTGGTCTCTTCGCCCTCGTAGTTGATGCGGCCGTTCGCATGCACGCGCACCAGCTTGCCGCGCGTGTACATGCGGTGCGCCTCGGCGGGCGAGTAGAGTCGGAAGCGCTTCTTGCCGCGCAGTAAGATGTACAAGTTGTCGTGGTAGTCGTGGTGCAGTCCACTGGACGAGCCGTCCTTGTTGTTGCCCATCCAGATGTTGATGTTCTGCGGCACGAGGTGGCCCAGCAGCTCCGGACGCAGTGGGAAGTCCTGCTGCAGCTTGGCGACAAACGGCGCCATGAGCTCGGGGCGGCCGTCTTCGCCGTCGGCTTCGACGTCCTGCGTCGTCAAGTAGTGCATCTCATCACCGCCCGCGATGAGGGCGAGCAGCGCCTTGAACTGCATGGGCACCTCCACGCCTTTGCCAAACTTCTCGCTCGTCGTACCGCGTCGCTCAACCGCGAGCGACTCGTCACCGGCGAGCTGCTTCAGGTACTCGTTCGTCCACTTCGCAGGGGCCGTGAACGCCTCGTCCTGGATGATGCCCTCGAGCACCACGGGCGTGCGCGTGGCCACGAAGCGCTCGAAGAAGCTCTGCGGCGTCACGTCGCGGATGTGCACGCGCTCGATCTGGAAGTTGTCGCTCGGCACGACGAAGCCCACGTACTCGTTGACGGCATCAGCAGTAGCAGTAGCAGCTATAGCATCAACAAGAGGCACCTTGTCGTCTGTGCGCTGGCGCTTGCTGGCGGCGGCATCTTCGTCGGTGCGACGTGCTGCTTTGTTCATCGCCGCCATCGTGGTGCTTTTTGTCGGATCTGGTTATGTGGTTATGGGAAGGGACCACACAGGTGCGGTCGATTGATGGGGTGGGTGGAAATGGGGAAATGTGCTATAGGAATGCACAGCAAAACGATTGGTTTCCAGGCAATGGCAAAAAGGAACATGCGACTCCGACGCGCTTCATAGATGCTAGCGATGACTGGTACTGTAGCTGAAAATGGAGCATACAGCCAAGCAACAATGAGAACAATCTCTAACAACACTTTCGTGCAATAGACCACCAAGCCTGCGCGGTGGCATCATCAGACGTGAACGGCGACAATAGCATCTCGCTTCATATTTTTCTTATCAAAGGCGTCTACAGAGTACTAACGGCGCACAAAAAGGGGTCCATGCCGCGTCAAGTCGACCTCAGGAGTTCAGTGCCAGCCCTAAGAGCTACGACAGTGTGTTTCCCCACCCATCCATTCATCCACCCCATTCACTCCCAGGAGCTCAAGTGACAAAAGTCAAGAGAAAAATAGGCGGCTAACGAACTGGCTCACAAGGCAACGAACGCAAGCAAAAGCCCAATGCAGTTTTGAGTCGCGAGATGGCTTAGCCAAAGTGGTATCGCTGACCACCGCCGCCGCCACCGCCGCCACCGCCGTGGCTGTGGCCATGGCCGCCCATTCCGCCCATGCCACCCATACCACCCATTCCTCCCATGCCGCCTCCGCCGCCAAAGAACATCTACAAACATCCACATTTGACACAACAACAGCAAACGTCAGCTCACATCTTACACACCAAGATCATCAACACATATCACATCGTACCTGGAAGATCTGCGATGGGTCCACGCCACCCATGCCACCCATGCCGCCGCCGCCAAAGTCGCTGTCGAGGTCTTCCAAATCGACGCCCGAGTCATATCGCTGCTTCTTCTGCGGGTCCGAGAGTACCGCGTAGGCCTCACCAATGTCCTTGAAAGCCGCTTCTGCCGCAGCTTTCTCTTCGTCGGTCTTGCCGGCGTGGCGATCCGGGTGGAACTTGAGCGCCTGGCGCTTGTATGCCTTCTTGATCTCGGCCTCTGTAGCGTTCTGCGACACCGCCAGGATCTTGTAAAAGTCCTTGCGCTTCGCCTTCTTCAGCTCCATCTTTGTCTCGCGGATGCTGCAATTGGTGACCACCACCAACAACAATACAGCATGAGACTTCCCATCCATCCATATACGATAATCACACTGAAGACTACACAACATACCTGCTTTGAATATCGCGCTGTGCATCGTCTCCAACGAGCTTCGAAGCCTGGTCGTACTCGCGCAGAGCCTGCTCCAAGTTGTCGACACCTCCAAGCGCCTTCAAGCACGCCGCCTTTCGCAGGTACGCCTTCGCGTAGCCGTGGTCAAAGTAGATCGCCTTGTCGCAATCCTTGATGGCTTCGTCATGGTGGCCGAGTCGCGAAAGCGCGTTTGCTCGGTTGCAGTGAATCTTCGAGTTAAACGCCTTGTTATCCGGGTCGATGAGCAAACACTCCGAGTACTTCTCGATCGCGTCGCTCATCTTGCCGGCCTTGAACGCATTGTTCGCTTCCTCTTTGCTATTCTCTAACGCGCGAATGCGCTTGATCTCCTTCATGAACTTGCTGTTGTCCGGGTCCGATCGCAGTGCCTGTTGCAAGTGCTTGATGGCACTTGGGAACTCGCCCTGGAAGTATAAGCATCGCGCACGCAGGAAGAGCAGGTCTGGGCTGCTCGAGTTTGTTCGCATCAGCTGGGTGAGTGCAGCAAACGCCTCGTCGTAGCGCTCGCAGCCGATCAACGCTTCGCCACGAACGAGCTTAATGTCGCTCGAGCCCGTGCACGTCTGCAATGCACTGTCAAAGCAGCTCACGGCTTGGAGGAAGCGTTTCTGTGGGTGACAAAGAAACACACACAACACGAGAGCAAAATGATCGGTCGTCAGTCACTATCCATTGGTTTGGCATGGACAACACCAACCAATGCCAGCAGAAGAAAGACAAGCACGTACCGCTTGCAAGTGCTCCTTGCCGCGCTGCACCTTGTCCAATGCGATTTCCACCTGGCGCTTCTCAGTCAGCAGCGTCGAGTTGTTTGGATCGCGGATCAAACCCGCCTGAAGCGTCTTGATCGCACCATCGGTCTCTCCCTATACACCCACGCCACACAACAGTAATAGCAGCAGCATAGCTCTCATGTTAGCACCTCACGTACACACAATTACGCCGCATCCCAAGAGAAAAACAGCACCACACACACATCCATTTCAACTACACACAAACAAAAGATCTCAGCACTCTTCCTCTATCCACACACACTAAGCACACGCGCATCCACACAGCATAACGACACTCCTCACACACACACACAACGCACCAGAGCGAGCTGGGCCTTGGCCTTGCGCACGTAGCCCTTGAAGAACGTCGGGTCAAAGACGATCGCGCGGTTGCAATCCGTGATCACGTCCTTGTGCTTGCTGAGCATGAACGACGCCGCCGCGCGGTTGCCGTAGTACGCCACGACCGTGGGCGCCGCATCGATGGCCTGCGTGTACTTGTCGATCGCGCCCTGGTAGTCGCCGCGCTTGTAGAGCTCGTTGCCCTGCGCCTTGAACTCCTCGGCCGCCGCTTCTCCGCGCTCCATGGTATCGCTTTCTTCTTCTCGCGCTCTTGGCTGGCTGTCTATCTATGGGGAGCACAGTGTGAACTCCAAGCAAGCGCGTGGTTGAGCGATTGTGGGCCGTAAAGTACGCGAAAGCAGACGCTGGGCGATGCGAACCTAGTGACGAAAAATCCCTGGAAAAAAAGCTCACTCGATCCAGTTCGCACGCTCTTCGAATAGAGCGTGTGAGTTACACAAGCATGAACAAAAAGAACCCCAGTGGCGATTCACCCTGCACCAGCGCAACAAGACAACTTGTTGGAGCTTTTGTTGCCCAGCTGCACTCGGAAAAATTGCCAAGATGGCGTGTTCACTCGAAGCCTGTGAGGACCAAAAGGTAATTTTTTAGATTTGTGCTGTCTGCCACGCCTGGCAAAATCTTTTTGATTGCGAACTTAAGCATGTCTAGCGTACCTAGTGGACGCCTCGCTGCACAT
This sequence comes from Globisporangium emineosum, assembly GCA_023334195.1. Taxonomy (NCBI): domain Eukaryota; phylum Oomycota; class Peronosporomycetes; order Pythiales; family Pythiaceae; genus Globisporangium; species Globisporangium emineosum. The sequence goes on from JAASGK010000342.1 coordinate 12,656, forward strand.
CACTGGGCCATTTCTCGAACCTTCTTCTGATACGGTAAAGCGGTACCTCCAAAGAGTGGCTATACGCCATTTAGTGACAATCGTATCCAAGTGCTTGCACTCAAATGTTATGTGCAACATGGCAGCAAAGTGTAATGTTCTTTATCGTCTTTATGTCATCTCTATTCATCTCGCTTCGTGTGTTCGCTGGGAGCACATCGTCACCATCAGGATGAGTTCATATCGAACTCTGTCACTGATTCGTCTCCGATCGTGCTACTTCGCCGAATCTCACCGCCATCCAGACGAACCAACTCGTACTTCTCCAGCGTATCTGCGAGGATCCGTGCAATCGAAATGAGAGACTTGACAGCTTTCGCATTCAAAACCACTTGGTCATCTCCAACTGGGTCCATCAGCGCGCTCTCGTGGCGTGTGATCTCGACGAAAGATTGCACGGCGCGCGAGAGATTTTTCTGCTCCGCGCTCGTGATCTGCTCAATATTTGCAAGCTCTTGCTCCTGAACAAGAGCTTCCAGCATTTGCTGACGAATGAAGCTGGACTTGCCTAACCGACTCTGCGCCGTTCGCTCAAAATCGCTTGCTGCATCTTCGACTGGGACTGGGTTCGTCTGCTTGTTGCGGAAAGCATTGTCTTTTTTGGACCGAAGCACGATCAAATCCACATTGAACCAATTCCGTGGCTCTGCTTTGCACGTCGGATTCAGCACTGTCTCGTCGACGTCTCCTCGCACCTGGTACCCACACAGGATTTCTCCAAGCTGCGCGGCTCGCTTTGCTAGTTGCCAAAATGAAACTTGCTCGCCTGGGTTGCAATACCTCATGGAAGTTTCCACTTCAAAGTACGAGCCATGTGGACCGAGCAGCTCATCTAGGATCACGCGCACATCTCGACTTTCAGCTATCATCGCGAGGATGCAGCTAACCAACTCATTCGACTGGATAAACTCAGATAGTTGGAGAATCGTGGAGCTTGTTGATATCGTTCGTTGTGTGCGTGGATCCAAAATCTCGCTGATGCACTTGCACTCTTTGGTCCAGTCGATCGAGGATTCAGGAACAGGGCTTGCTTTCATTTGTAGATCGCGAATCAGCAGCAGCGACGCCAAAGAGTGGGAGTCGGAATGCATGATGTCGGTTTCTCGAGACTGGTCTGCTAATATCATCATGGAAGTGAATGACTGCAGCGGCAGTGTGTCCACGTGTCGACGAATTGCAGTGTTGCCGAAATGGTGAACCAATTTCAGATTTTGCAGCAGATCGATGTTCAATCCACTCTCTTTCAGCAATTTCGTTCGCAAATGCGGTGGTTCTTCGCAAACCATGTGCAGTTCGGTCTCGAAACCAACGAGGCAATCAAGCAACTGGATCATGTCTCGAATATCGCGTCGCCATCCGCACATCAAGATTCTCTCTTTTTTCTCGGTCTTCGGTGGCGAAATCGGCAGCTTTCCGACCGCAATATTTACCGGTTCACATGCCTTGTATGTATCGTCGTCTTCAGCTAATACCATGATTTGGTCGCCTGCCCCAACGACAGTACTGAAATCAGGAAAAATCAGCACTTCTCCGTTCGCTCGCTTGATCCCGAGAGGAGTTGCATCGGGAAATCGCTCACAGAGACCCTGAAAAGGAATTCCAACGCATTCCGGCCACTCTTTGAAATAGAACTCGTTTCCTTCAAATCCAAGCAAGCATGAGAAGACGCGAGCAAGCCCTGGGGAACGCGCCGCCATCAACACCAGTCGCCCAATCACGTCGTGGGATACAAGGATCTCCACGTCCTTGCCTCCGACCAGTCGAACAAGGGGCTCGTTGTCAATATCCCGAAGCTCAGCGACTATATGACCTGCTAACTGTAAGGGACAAAACCCCAAGATCAAACGGTGACCAAACACACACAATTTTCACAGTGCAACAGCAAAGATGTCATACCTCTGGAAGCGTTTTTAGACTTAACACAGTGCGCAAGACGGCGGCGTCAGAGCGGTCAGCATCCCCCGAAGAATTCGCCATGATGATAATACTTCGAGCGCGATGAGCAGCGACTTTGATGAGATCGACGGAAAGCAGCGGTGTCCCGGTGCGAAAAATCACCTTCGTGCCTCTCAACTCCTCTGAGGGCAAATGGGATTCGAGCTCAGCCTCCAACGCCTCTTTTTCAGCCTCCGCTAGGACAACAATGACGCCACCTTTCTCACTTGCATTTGCTAAGCAGATCTGGCGGATCAGCGAGATGGATTTGTCTGTCCAACCAAGTATCAGCTGCAACAAACAAACCATTGCAGCACGCCTATGTTGTGAGATGAGGCACCGAAGAAACAGTTACAGGCTCCAAAGTGCTGGAGTACTTACAGTGTGTTTATCTTCCGCGACACGACTCTTTCCTTTCTTCAGGCTGTCCATTTTATCACGAATGCCGTCGACGACAAAACCCATGATCACGGAAAAGTACAAAATACCGATCAAAGTCGTCGTTACGCCAATAAACCTCAGTCCCTGTTTCAGAACTCAGTTAGTCAGCCACCCAAGAGAGATCCAGAGCAGTGATGTATGCACTTACAGGTTCAGTTAGAGTTGTATGAGACCCAGCGTCGCCTAGGAAGGTCCACGATTCCCAAATCATCTCCGCAAAGTGTTGCTTTGGCTGGCTCGCTTTTAGAATGCACCCGCCGGTAAACGTCAGCACAAGACCGATGCACGCTAGCGAGAGTGTCTGCCCCTTCCTCGTCGAGATGTACTGGTCGATAAAGTACGCGAGTCGGTCCGTCGTCGAATGCTTTGCTGGCTGCTTGCGCTTCTCAATGAGTGCATTCTGCTTCGCCAGTATCGACGACTTGCTCGGTCCATTGATAAATCCCTGCACGGTCGCTCCTCGTTTTAGCGTCCCCATTCGTACGAGTTGGTGCTGGTGTGAGGTGGGGGACGACGAAGATGATGGTGACGGCGAGTCGCGACTCGGCTGCTGGGTCTTCTTCATCATGGGCTTGGCCAAAAAGCCTGGATCGCCGATCGCAACAATGTTGGGCAGGCTGTCATTCTTCAGCGGCGCGATGAGGTCCGGGTCGGAGCTCTCCGGGTCGGTCGCGTCGCCCACTGCGCCGCTCAGATAGCGCACAGCAGTCTCACTCGGACCAATTCTCTTCACTTCGTCTTCCACAGGCACCACTTTCAAGTGGCTCATGCTTGGCTCTTCTTCTTACGCACACAGAGTCGAGTCAAAGTGACGACCAGTAGAGCCGGCTCGTTGCTGGTGGAAATGGCGCTGCGCTATTATGATCCCCCGCCCGTACACTCCAGGAAACAACCTCCACATCCGCGTATTCGTGAGGCAAAAGGTGGCGGCGATTCGCCCGCTGACCTTGCCGCGCCTGACACTGTTGTTGTTTCACTGCACGCAAGCAGCAGCAAGCGTAACGGGTGCTTCTCATTTGTGCTTGCACCATTTTTTGGGGCGGGCTTGGCGTGCAAAAATAGCTCCGTGTCGCCGCTGGGGATCGTCGGGCGAGAGCGAACACACGTCTCATCAGCGCAGATGAGGACGCGTGCATGCACTCTTTGTGCTCAATTGTGTGCACAAAATCGGCGCGTCTTCGTGCTGCTTCTCTTCAGTGAGCCTCTCGCATGGTTTCAATTCCGCATTCTGCGCATCTCCACGGCAACTTGCAACAACAAACTTCAACATTCTTCTTGGAATTTTGATTGGCTGAAAAGTAAATTATTGTCGAACTTGATTGGCTAAAACAACCTAGCCAGCGATCCAAAAAATATTAACAAGCAACTGTCTCCCACACAAAGAAAAGACCAAGAAGAGCATCAGACAAGCAAAGATGACGCAGGTGTCCAAGCTCTACAAGCTCTCGGCGCCGCTGCAGGGCCTGCTGGGCAAGAGAGAGCTCTCGCACCCGGCCGCCGTCAAGGAATTGTAAGCTCACGTGTTGCGTGACGTTCTATATGCTCACTCTAGCAAGCCGCTGGCAATGTTGTTGACTTTAATCTCTTTGTGTGGATCTGTGTCGTGTTGGAACTCCAGTTGGGCGTATGTGAAGGAGCATAAGCTGCAGGATCCTGCGGACGGCCGCATCATCCGCCCCAACCAGGAGATGAAGGACGTGTTCAAGGTGAACAGTGAGATCAAGTTCACGCAGGTGATGGGACTGCTCTCCAAGCACCTCGAGAAGCCCACAGCATCCACTTAGTAGTGAAGTCAAATCAAGTCAAAGCGGATTGCAGCGAAGAGCTACGAGCAGTGACGAGGCGCAAGCAAGGATGGATGATGCGAAGGCTTCTCGTGGTCTCTTTATTCGACGTAATCGTTTCGCTCACCAAGTATCCCCAACGATGAAAGCAGAGAGCGTATTTGTAAGTGCATGAATGAACGAAAACAACCGATCAACTGCTAGTGTTTATAGTACTACATGAGTTTAAATCTCGGTGGTCAGCACGCCTTCTTCGTCTAAATAGGTGCGCGGCTCAAGCGCAGCGCCGCTGTCTCCTGCGTCTCGGTGCTGCTGCCTCTCGACCATATCTTCGTGGAGCTGAATGTCGTGACTTACGGAGAGTCGCACCTCGTCCATCATGCGGTCCATGAACCGCTGGTTCTCTTCAAGATCGCTCGCTGTTATCGCTCGCCCACTGAGGAGCTCGTCAGTGTTCATGAGGTGGTGGTGATTGTGATTTTGAAGGTGATGCTGAAGGTGACCAATATGCTGTTGCTGCTGGATGTCGATGATGTTGTTGTGGAAATCCGATTGAAGATGCTGCTGATGCAACCCGCTCATGTCATTGACGCTATGGCTATGAACCGAGCCATAAACTGGCAAAGTAGACGGCATCGATTTGCGCTTCTTGACTTTTTGGGAACGAATCGTGCGGCCGCAGAATTGAGATGCAAACAGATCAAATGCTTCCATGGAGATCGCCGAGAATGCGTTCATGAAATCGTCGAGCGGCTTCGAGTACTGCATGTTCTGCTTCCCGACGCCGCGCCGCTCCTTGTCTTTGACTTCGACCATGCTCTCCATGAGCCCTTCAAACACCGGGTGCGTGCGAAAGTTGCCAAACACGCCCATGCGCGCACACTTGAGCCAGAATACCGCTTTTTTCTTGTCATCGCCGGCTTTGAGCTTCACGAGTTGATACAGCGCTCGGAAAGACGCGTTCTTCGAGAGTTTGCGCAGGAATGGGTCGCTCTCCGTGTACGTACTGGGCATGTATTTGACGTTCTCCAGGTTCTTTGGGGTCTTGGCGCGACTGAGCACACTTCGGAAATTCGGCACAGCCTTCAGGTCGCAACATGCTCGACACACGCCGTTTTTCGACGTTTTCTTGTCGGGAAAGCGCTGGCAGCGCAGACTGCGCACACAGTTGCCCACTTTATCGACGCGCCAGAGACACTCGCTGAACACCGCGTCCTGCAGCATGTGCTTCTGGGTCTCATCGAGTTTCTCGACGATTTTCACAGTCTTCTCGTGGCTAAATACGTGTGGGAAGAGCTCTTTCGCGATCACGTACTTTGGACGACTCCCACCTATCACCTGCACGGCAATCTTGACGAATGCCTGCACTTTTTCATCGCGCAGACCAGGGCAGGGTAAGTGTTCCAATGGTGGAATTTGCTGGGCTGTGGCTTGAGAAGCTTCGATTACAGATGGTACTTGCGATAGGAGCGTGGCACCCTGTCCACCCATTTTTTCCTCTCCATCATCATCGTCGTCATCGTCCGGGCGTCCGTCCGTCATGTGGCGGTTCTCTGCGGTCGAGGAACACTCATCACCATTGTTTGGCTCCCCCTGCTCCATCAATTGATCTGATCGCTCGAGCTCGACGTGAGAAGACGTCGTGAAGGAGCTCAGGTCCACGTCGTGGATGTCGTTGATCGAGAGACTTGGCATGAGGCTCGCATTCGACGCATCTAGCAGATTCGCGAGCCCTTCTGCATGTCCAAGCGCACTGGACGCGTCATACAGTAAATGGTGGTGTTGGTGATGATGATGCAGATGCTGCTGCTCGACATCGTCGATTTGCATCTCTTCCGCCGATCTGTCGCCTTCATTGCCACTGTCGCTGACGACAGCAACATTGTTGAGAGCATGATGTGGTGATTCTAGGGCACTCCCACCACCACTATCGCTCAACTGGCTTTTCCGCTTGCGACCACCACCACTAAGGTGCAACACTTTCTGCTTCCTGCCGCAGAGATGGTGCTGGAAAAAGTCGCACGCGTCGGGGTTAATGTTAGCGACGCTGCGCATGAACGCGTCCAGCTGGTCGCTGTAGAACATGTTCTGCATGCCCACACCGCGCCGCTCCTTGTCCTTGAGCGCGACCATGGACTCGACGAGCCCCATGAGCGCCGAGTGCGCGTCGAACGCCCCCTGGATGCCCATCTCGGCCATGTCGAACCACATGTTGAGCGCGCTGTCGTCAGCGATATCGGCGAGCGATAGATCGCGCAGGATGCGCGCGTACTCTTCGTCCATGTTAAACTCTGCCTCTAGTGCCGAGAACACGCGGCTCGAACAAAACTTGCGGTTTAGCGGGTTGCGCTGTGTCTTCGCCTTCTTTGCCGTGAACGTCGCAGCGGTGCGCAGACTCACATTCGAGCGCAGCTCAACGCATTCTGCACACACAGACTCGCCTCTACCTGTGTCAATTGTGCCTCGACAGTCCAAACTGCGAACGGAATTACCGTCCTTGTCGATGAACCAGCGCGCTTCCGCTTCAATCGCATCGTGGAGCAACAATTTCTCTTGAGCGGACAACTGACTCGAGATCTTGACCTTCTCGCCTGCTTTACTAGCATCGGTGGCGTCTGCTGCTGGATACAAATGCGGGAACAGCTCCTGCGCGATCTTGTGGCGAGGCCGTGCACCGCCAGTCAAGTGAACCGCGGACTCGACAAACAAGTTCATCTTTTCATCGCGAAGACCGGGACACGGGAGGATGTTGCGCACCTGAGCCACGTCCCAATGGATTTCACTCGGGAAGCTCTTCTTCTTGAGGCGGAATGCAGCCCCCTCGCCGAGTGCAAACGAGCGCTGCTTCCTCTTATTGTCGGCGGTGGAGCCTTGTTGTCGTTGTAGTAAAGCAAAGTCGTTCGAATCTGGTTGTCGTCCGTTGTTGTTGACCCCCTTCTTCTTTGATTGGGTCTTGTTCTTCTCCGCCACATGGGCGAGGAACTTGCCGATTTCCCACGCGCCAGTGAGCACAATAAGCGTCGAGCACTTGCACTCGATGAAACGTCCGTCGGGGGTGATGCGACTGAAGTGCGGGTGGCTCTGGAGCACCATCGCTGCATCGTACTGCTGCTTGAGCTGTGAGTTTCGTGTGGGTGCGTCATCACTTTCACTGGTCTCTGGTGTCTCTGGCGATGAGACCGGAGGGAGAATCGATTCGTCTTCCGCAATTCCGAACGTACCAGCGAGCACTTCATGTAAGGAGCGAAGCGCGTAGCCTCCTTCACCACCTTCACTTTCGGTGTCCATGGATGACGTGTCCTGACTTGAGAGACTGGTATTGGAGACTGGAGGTAATGATGGTGACTTCTTAGCAGAAGTGGGAGCAGAAGCACTTGGACGTTCTTGTGAAGCAACCGCGTCTGCATTTGCACTGGTACTCGAATCTTGTTGAATCTGTATTCCTGGATGAACTGCTTGAACTCCATCTTCACCGAATTGCCGAGTCGACTCTCCTTCTTCTCTCGACACTTGAACAGGTTCTGGTATTGCTGCGTGCTGGTTGACATTCTCACTCACGTCAATAGTACCTCCATCTGGTACTGGATCTGGTCGCTCAGCTGCCTGTATTGGAGCTTTCCTAATCTTCACCACTGCCGTATTCGCTGTTGTTGCCGTTGCCTTGTTGCTGTTGTTCGTGGACTTCTTGCGCAGAAAAGTGCAGTTGCGACTCACGATGTGCTGCTCAAACTTGAGAATGTACCACGGCGGATTCAGGCGCACGGCCCGTCCGCACTTGCACGTGACCTGTCGGCCATCGTTAGAGACAGAGCCAACGATCGGGTGCTCTCGGATTCTCTTGATCTTGTCGTCTCGTCGCGAATAGTAGACCACGTCTCGCGAGGCGTCGTAGGCGTTCGTTGGTGCTGTCGTCGCTACTTCCGCTGCAGCTTCTGCATTAGAGTTAAGGCTGAGCGTTGCTTCACCAATGTCTTGTGTCCTATGGTGTTGATCCTGATCCTGGGGTTGTATTGACTCTGGGACACTATTCGCACTCACCGCCTCCTCCTCTGTCGCCTGGGGTTCCACTTCTACTGGGAAATCGGAAGTCGACGGCGCTGCCGGCACCAGCGCTACAGAAGGCATGATCGTTGCGCTGCTGGCGTCCCGTTCAGCTCTCGCGAGGAACGCTTGGATCTGGAGCGCGTTGAGCTCCATGTTCATGCCCATCTGCGTCATGGCCGCATTCGCTGCCGCCATCGAGTTCATTGAGATGTCAGTGCTGCTCAGCCCAAAGTCCTCGGCGCTCACGTGGTCGCCGTCCTCAATGATGTTGATCCCGTCGTCGCCAACGACGCTGTCTATTGTGAAGAACATGCGTAAAGCTGCTGACGACGATGACGATTCCGTGACAGGCGCTACGTCTATAGGGGCCAAAGATGCATTGGTAGCGGTAGCAGCGCCACCACCGCCACTAACAGCAGCAGCGCTGAAAGCATCTGCAGCGCTGCTGCCTTGTATCTCTGCTGCGGTCTCATCGACAGCGCGTTGGAGCTCTTCGCTGCGCTGCTCAGCCTCCTCCTCCATTGCTGGTGGCGAATTGTGCGGCCAAACCCAGCCAATTTGCTGAAAACGGCGCGAACCGTATTTTTCACCAATCAAAATCACACTTAAAATATATTTCGACCAATAAAAATATAGTACTCATTCAAATGGAGAATGAGTCGAGAGAATTGATTGCCAAGGAATAATTACGATTATCAGGATGATCACCACTAAACACCAAATAACATTTCAAGTTCCTTCTCTAGACAATGGCCAAGACATGCACGTCAGAATCGGGAAGCTGCTTGTCCATTTTGCCTGTCGCAGGCGTCTCGACAAAGCCGCTCGAGATGACCAGCGAGGTGCCGAAGAACTGGTTCTTGAAACCCCGTCGAGGGCACGGGACTTCGCCTAGAAGACTCAGTTTCCTCCAGTGCAAATCTCGCACGTTCAGGACGCGCACGTCGTTCTCCAGCGTGCTTGTGACCATGTCTTGACCACCAAACAACAACAAGTTGTCGCCGATCACATTCGTGCTGTGGCCTCGTCGCGGTCGAGGAACGTCGCCTGTGATCTCAGGGACGGACCATTCAATTTGTGGATTTTCGTCAATGTCATTGGGATCAAGAGTGCGGAGAACACGGAGGCGATGGACGCTGAGAAGACCGTTCGACTCGCGAACCTAGACAGCAATGCGCACACGATCAAATGAAGAGCAAGAGATAAAAGTCTGTCATTTTCAATACTGCTGTAGTACTTAGGACAAGCACTTTTCTAGGACAGAAGCGTACCTGGCGTCCTCCAAAGATGAGAACTTCATCGCTGGAAACTCTGCAAAAAAACAAAAAAACAAAAAAACAAAAAAACAAAAAAACAAAAAAACAAAAAAACAAAAAAACAAAAAACAATCCGAAAAATAAAGGTCAAAGAAGGTCAGTTGCATAATTACACTGTTGGGGAGTGCTATCATACCTATGAACATTGTGGAGAGCTCGCCCTGACGGAACTTTGGAACAAAATGGAGTCGACCAACGGAAGGCTGCATACAACAACACACAAAGAGCAAAGTTAGACAAGCTGCTTCGATACGAAAGAGAACCATTTTGATGAAAACTGCATACCTGCACAGCGTTGAATGTGCAGCAAGTGCACTTCGAGCGTCTTGATCGGAGTCGTCCCATCGCTCCCGCCAGAGATCAGCAGTAGATCGGGCGAAAGCAAAGTCGCGATGTGTCCGGATCGCCGACTTGGAGGCTGCCCACTCATGGTCGAAGGGATCCAGTGCGCTCGGATCTTCCCAGAGCTGTTGAGAAATTCAATTGCATGTACAGAGAAAAGATCATCATAAGCTTTAATGAGTGCAGCGAAGCGTTTACACCAGACAGAGAACCTCAAACAGCTACGTACCTTTTGAACTGCTGCTCTCTGTCATGCTGTACGCCTAATAAATAGAGATCGTTCGAGGCGTCGAACGGAATGCCCTCGGACTGTCCACCAAAGAAGAGCACTCTGCGGATTGTCACTTCTCCATCGCCCCCTGGGTCTCCAGTAGTAGTGTTACTGAACTCATCTGATAGCACGCTCGCTGGGCAAACTGCATCTGGGAGACACGTCATCGAGTGGTGTCGTCTTGGAAATGGTCCTTTCCCGGTTGCCCGGATCTTTTCCCACTTCCCTGTACAAATGGTGCGCGGCGAGCGAAGGAACTCGAGCGACTCGTCGCCGCCGCTGGAGGCGCTATGTGGTTTCGTAGCATCACTGGCACTAATGGGTTCTACGGGAGCTACTGCTGTAGTCGATAACGACGCCTCCTCCAGGCGCGTCTGGAACACACTGAACCAGTAGTGACCACCGCTCCTGAGCAAACAAGAACCCAAGCGCCACATGCACACGTCAGCCCATTATCAGGAGCAATTGCAAGCACTAGAGAGATATCATACCGCAGTAAGAATCGCGCGCCAACGTCAACTTCGTACTCTTGGTTGTCTGACTTTAGTGCCCGCAGCGATGATGAGGTGCCTTCTTTCTGGCAAACCGACCAGCGCATATTGTGGAGCTTGCTGAACGACAGGTACAACTGCTTCCACGTCTACAAAACAACGCATAGACAAACAACATGCTCCGAATAAGCGACAGGTTACTTCCCGTATGGCATTCCAACGCAAACGGACCTTGGGCACCGGCGCGAGCATCCGGTACGTCGCGATCGTCGGGTAGAGGTACGTCGTGAAGCACTCGCGCTTGCATCTCACCGCCGTGACGTCGCGCAGAAGTCCGTGTAGCTGGCGACTCGTCTGTTCCAGACGCAGCAGCGAGTCCGCGTCCAGCTGGTTTGCGACTACGAGCAGCACCTCCGCAGACAGCTCGGCGAAAAGCCCCACCGGCGCGTGCGCCATCGCCATGCTTCTCTCCTCTTTCTCGCTCACCCTCCAGTTCAGCATCGTTGCGCAGACAAATCTATCAGAGTTGCAGCGTTTTACAAAACAAGGTGGCTTTAATGCTTTGCCTCGACGCAATTTGTGCAAGTCCGACCTTGTTTTGACACTTGACGGACAATATCACCTATTTTTGAGAGCACTTGAATGGGTATCAGGTGCATGTTCTTTGCACAAGAAGTACCAACGCGAATGACGAAAGCGAATGCAACATGCAAAATGGAAGATGGCTCTGAAAGGGCCAATCGCACTTTATATAAGCTGTAAAGAAAAGAAAAAATAACGCACACTTCTTCACGAAGATGGAAAGCGACGTGCTTGCGTGGGGGAAAGTGATGGCGAGTCGCTCGTCCGCAAGCACTCGTAGATCTAAAAAGCTCTCTCTCGCTCTCTCTCCTGGTCTCCGTCCTGCTTGGCTCTTCGCTCCTTATCAGAGGCCAATTCACTTTGCTCGCTGCTTCACCACCCCGACGTGACGCCATGTTTAACAGCAGCCGCTCTTGTTCGCAGGCGCATTCGGGTTGCCAAAGCCGCCTGGACCAGGCGAGCCAGTCATGCCGACCTTGATGCCGTGTGCCTATTCAACAGCAATCGATGTGGATTAGACAAGACACAAGTTGCCACATGGTACAAATAAACAAGGGAGCCTCACCTCGTTTGTGACGTCGCAAACGCCAGATTGAATGTTCGAGTAGATCTTCGACGCCGTCTTAACGAAAGCCTGCAACACAAATCAACGCAATCAAAACCACCAAATGTCAGCACTCTCCTTTTTCCGGTCATGGAAGCAGATCAAATCCCAATGCATTTCCGTACATCTTCCACATTGGCAGCAGTCTTCGCAGAGGTCTCCAAAAAGATGAGCCCGTTCTCCTTCGCAAACTGCTCGCCCTCTTTGTAGCTCACAGCGCGGCGGTGCTCAAGATCACTCTTGTTGCCGATCAGCATAATCGCCATGTTGGAATTTGAGTTCTGACGCGCCTCCTCCAGCCATCTCGTGAGGTGGTTGAACGTGTCCCGTCGCGTGATGTCGTACACCAAGAGCGCACCAGCCGCCCCGCGGTAGTACGATCTCGTGATGGATCGGAACGATTCCTGACCCGCAGTGTCCCAAATCTGAAGCTTGATCTGCTTGTTCTCAATGTTGATCATGCGCGCGCCAAACTCCACACCGATCGTGAGGTCGTGCACAGGCTGGAAGCGCTTGTCCGTGAACTGCAACAGCAGGCACGACTTGCCCACACCTGGTTCATTACGCAAAAATGTAGCAACACAGTCAGACTTTGCACTTCGCATACCATCTAAATATATGGAGATAAGCAAATAATGCGTACCAGTGTCTCCGATGATGATGTATTTGAACAGGTAAGCGTACGACATGTTGTGAATCTCTTTCTCAGCAAATTTTCTAATTGCAGGGGACAAGAACACACAAACAAAACGACATCATTAGCCACTGTCAGCTCACACATACATCACACACGGACTATGCTCAGCGCACACGCGTAGGAGGGGAAGGTGGTGGGCGTGCTCTAGAACAGGAGGCAGAGAAGTGATCTCCTCAACAGCAGCTCTTCCTTCGTGCGCACAAAGAGCTATGGCCACCCGCATCCCCCGCTAGGCTCCCCCACACTCACGTGCCGACCTACGCAAAGAGCACGAGGGGCTTCGCGCCCCAGTCTACTATCACACACACGCTCACACACCTTGTTGCTTGTGTTGCTTGTGTTGTTTGTGCGTCTCGTCGCCTGCTACTCTGCTGCTGCTTGATCTCTCTCTTCTGCGTCTCTCTCTTCTCGGAGATTTGGTTTCACCTTGTGCGTTCTTTCTTTTTCTCTGATTTATTTTAGACTGGGGAATTATCTAAACCATAGTCTTTTGCGTAATTAGGTCAATTTTACTGGCGCGAAAGAAAATCCAATACCTACGTAGCCCACACCAAATTACAGAGGGGTACGGAGGTTACATGCAGAGTTGGTTACAAGGCCACTTCAACATGGCACAACAAGCAAGCAGTGGTTGTCGAACGCGCGCGCGCACACACACATCGTCTCATGAGTTTTTGCTCCACTGAACAGCAGAAATTGGATATGCTTGTGATTTGAACCTATCTGATGCAGCTCGTTGTGATTGGTTTGTGAGGGTGTGTGAACTCACATCTTCACGTTGCTCCAGCAATGTAGCCATCTCATAATTTAAGTGCTTGGTTGTGTCCACACATGCAACATGTACAGTACATGAGCGCACGTCATGCAAACAACAAGCGCAACAAACAACGATTACAAACAATTTTTGGAGCACATTCAAGACGACGCCCATCGGGGCCTAACCTTGCGAGACTGAGATAGATATTTCCCTTTGTGTCTGACAACTTTTCCTCTTGGTTTTCCCTTGTACACCCTCTTGATCACGGGGTTGTGAAGTCGGCGAATATTGTGACCTTCAACCCACAAGTCCCTGAAGTAGTGCAGGTACGGAGTGGCGATGGCAGGATTACGTGCGATAGCATGTCTTCGTTGTTGGTGTAATGGGCCTCACCCATTACATGAAGGTGGTTTCTAGACCGTATGTGTCACACACCATCTTCACTGTGCATTGTGGGTGACAAAGGACAAAGGATTTACAGTGATACGAATCCCACATACACGTGTAACGTCATCGGGTGATGTCACGGAGACGCTCCAGTGCAAGAATACTGGTCGCATGTACTAATCAGTACAGAGCGATTACGACATGTGCGGAATGATGGTTCCTGCTTGGGAACTACACTAGTGACGCATGCGACGTGTCACTATTGGTTGAAGTGATGGCGTGAGCCAATCACTTCACAGGGAATTTTCCACAGGACTTCAAGTTCAAGGTCCTATGGGTTGAACCTCAGTGTACCCAAGTTTTTATATATCAGTTGAGTAGGTTTATTTCTGCATGAGTAGGTTTTATTCGTAAAACCTCTAAGAGCCCTTGAGGCTAATTAGGAGTAGTGACAAGAACCATAACAGCTTTTCAATTCAGTTGCAAATTTACCTCCAAGTCCTCAAGCTGTCTTCTCTCCCTCCAAGTCGGGAGAGCGCTTCCTCGTACGCGCCAAGAGTGTGTGCCGTGTTTTGGGAACTGTCGAGAACAGGCCCCTTACAGTTGGTCAACACGGCAGCCTCCGACCAATTGAACGAGCCTATTCGGGTAGAAACACAGCCAGAGACCATCAAACAATCTTCAAGCTCTGAGCGTATACGCTTACCGAGAATGGTGTAACGGCGGTCGACGGCCATAAATTGCATGAAATAAATCAGCTGTCACTGTGGCAATCGCTGCATGTAGACAGCATGCCGTTACCTTGTGGTGCAGTAAAGTCACATCCAACATCTGCACAGCCGCACCCTGCAACATACATGAGCAACAGATTAGATATTGACACATATACGATCGACAAAAGGCTCAGCACTTACAGCGTCTCTCAGTCGAGTGACTTGGCCGTCTCGGGCGCATGAGTCGTCGACAATGATACGGACTTTCAGATCGGGCGCCCTTTCCATGGCTCCAATGATGGCAGAAGCGATCTAGACACAACAAACAGCAGAAAATGTTAGTACATCTACATGTCCGCAAGGAGCTTGTGCGTTGCTGTTGTTTTACCGTCTTGCACGTTACCAAGAACATGCAGATCTCGACCCTCAAGACGACTTTGTCCACGTATCCAAGAAACGTGGTAAGAGCGGTCTCTTGGCGCGCGAAGAGACGCGTCTCCTCC
>JAASGK010000343.1:0-27551 GCA_023334195.1 Globisporangium emineosum
GTCAGCGAGAGAGACCGCGCGGCGACGGGCTGCCGCTCGGGGTGTCGTGTGACGACATCGTAGATAGACCCGACCCAGCATGACATCGCCTCCGGGGGATGGATATTGCTGGTCGTTTAAGCGTTCCTCAATACACCTCATCATCATAGTGGTCCAGGTGCTGCTTTGCCCATCGCGCTCGCTCTCTACGACCTGCTGCGGTATTCTGTTATGTTTTGTGTCTCTTTGCTGGCATCTCCTTTCCCCCCAAAAGGCAAATCAGTCAAAGTGATTGATTGATTGATGTGCGACGCTTTGTGATCGCTCTCGCGACTTCACAGTGATGAGATAGTCAATCATCGGATGTTGCTTGTGCGAATAAGTGCTCGGGTAACACTCCAAATTTTTTTTAAAAAGCTGCTTGATGAAGTGGCAAATGTTGTCTGAATGTCGCTTGTGACGTGCTAACTGTACCGTGCAACTACAGTACAGTGCTCGTAACACATTCTGTTCAGGCTCATCGACAATACCTGATACCCAAGGCTATACAGTATATGTGTATATGTATACGGTATATTGTATACCCTATCTGAAGTCTGCCGAGGTTTTTTAAACACCCTGTCCGAATAAAACACTTTAGTATCTAGCAAAAAAAAGTTCATGTTCTACTGAGAATCCGATGCGTGCGGACTGACTGGTATCGGTGAGCACGACTGCACATCAATTTGTGGCTGGAGCCAGTAGTGGTCGATCAAAAGGGTTGCCGTTCAGACGTTCGCATTGGAGGCGAAAGCTCAAACTGGACTGTGGGAGTGTGCGGTAGGCTGGTTCGTTGGTCTCCCGAGCTTGGAGGTGGGCAGGATATCTTTTAGCGGCGAAACCCACAATACAGCATAAATTGCGAGCCTATTTCATTTGTCAGGTTTCTCACAGCGACACCCATCTCGCCACCATCCGGCACCCACTGAACCCATTGCGCATCTCCGCTGGGTATCCGTGATAAAATCCATCGCCAGCAGCAACTATACTCTATTAACCCAATGATTTATACGATTTCCGTATATCTCGTCCACATGGTGTATACACTATCAGCCTCAGAAAGGCTGCTGCCACCGACTATACACTGCTCTCTGATTTATTTCGGATTGTCTTTGGCACTCTCACAGACAAGGCAAGTCAATGGCAATGGCCGAGTCGACACATGTATGACCCAGAAGATGCTCATATTCGCATTCTCTCGATAACGCAACAGCAGCAGCAGCCACCAGCAGCTCCATTTGCATCATCATCATCAGCAGCATGGCCTTCGGACAGAGCATTCGCGCGACGTGCGCCGCCGCGTTCCTGCTGGCGACGGCGGTCGTGAACCTCGCGCAGCCGGCGCACGCGTGGGTGCCGCATGTGATCACCAAGGGCAACAAGCTCTTCGACTCGGAGACCGGGCTCGAGTTCCGCATGAAGGGCATGGCGTACTACCCGCGCCCCAACTCGGGCGAGATGGCGACTGTGGGCAACTACGACTGGGCCGCGGACGAGCACGAAGAAGTCTGGTCGGCGCACCTCAAGGTCATGCAGGACCTGGGCGTGAACACGGTGCGGCTGTACTCGGTCGACCCGAGTAAGGCGCACGACAAGTTCATGTGCGCGTGCTCACAAGCAGGTATCTATGTGCTTGTGGGCATGGCTGCGCCCTGCGAGGGCTGCTCGGTGCAGGAAGCCGAATCCCCAAAGTGCTACCCAGACACGATGTTCACGCGCATGCAGATGGTTTACAACGCGTTCGCAGTCTACGACAACACACTGGGCTTCAGCGTTGCGAACGAGCCAAACCTGGTGTCGATCAAGGGGGACCAGGGCACGACCGTCGCGCCGTGCGTCAAGGCGATGATCCGCGACGCGCGCAAGTACGCGTCGAGCTGCGCGGGCGCTCTGCGCCAGGTGCCGATCGGCGTGGACATCGCCGACATCCCGCCGCGCAGCCAGTGGCTCCAGTACTACGACTGCGCCGTGGACACGGACGAGAACACGCGCGCCGAGTGGATCGGCTCGAACCCGTACGTCGAGTGCGACCCGACGACCCACCTCAAGTTCGAGCAGTCCACGGGTCTCCAGACGATCATGAAGGACTACTCGGACACGGGCTACTCGCGCGTGCTCATGTTTGGCGAGTTTGGTTGCAACAAGGGGACGAACACGATCGACGGCTTTGAGAACCAGCGCTCGTTCCTAGACGCCAAGTGGATGAACGAGGAGTCGACGATGACCGACGTGATCGTCGGTGGCAACGTGTTTGAGTTCACGACCGAGATCGCCAACCTCGCGGGCACCAAGAGTAAGTGGTACTTTGACGTTGCATGCCTCCACTTGTAGTCTCTGATCACTAACCATCTTTGCTGTATCCTGGTTGTGCTACAGAGCTCTCGAAGACCAAGGACGAGGGCAAGTTCGGCGTCGGGTACTTCCAGCCGGACGACTGCGACAACGTCAAGACCACGTGCAAGTACACGCCGTACCCCGAGTACGACAACCTCAAGAAGGCGTACACGACCACGAAGAACTCGACGGTCACGCTCGACAGCTTCACGCCAAAGCGCGACGAGATCCTGACCTGTCCGACCACGATCAAGACGGACCTGCCCAGCACTCCAAAGGGTACGTTCCGTACAGCCCATCCTCGTTACTTTGTGCTTTGCGAGGAGCTCACAACCCCCCTTCCTTGTTATATGGCACAGTGGAAACGCTGTCGTGCTCGGTGGCGCAGCCTGTCTGCGACGGCAAGAAGTCCAACGCGTTCAAGAAGACTGGCAAAGCCACGGCGCTTGACGACACGAAACTGCCGTCGAACAGCGTCAGTGAAGCCACGACCAAGCCGTCGTCGTCCTCTTCCAGCGGCGACTCCAAGACCAGCAGCGCGCTTTCGACACACGCTGCAGGCATTGCGGCGTCGGCTCTCTCGCTTGCTGCCGTTGTGGCTCTGGCGCTGTAATAACTCCGATGCTAAGGTAAAATGAACGAGAGAGTGCATTTGTGATTTGACTATGGAAGCAAACAGCTTTGACGTGAAAAAGAAAACAAGTTTAGTTGGTTTTTGTATGACACATTGGTTCTTGATCGTGATGAAATTGTCCAGTGTCTCTTTCCAGCAGTCCTCACACTATCAGCACATATACAACGGGTACTTGGCGCCGATCTTCCGGATGTTGTTGTGCAGCGCCTTGCGCAGCGGGATTAAATAGAACTCGAGCGGCACGTTCGCGTGGTTTCCGCCACCGCCGCCTCCTGCTGCCGACACCGCTGGTGACGAAGTCGTAGAGATCGGCGACGCTGCTCTTGATGACGCTGGCGTTGGCCCCGTCGCCGTCTCCGATGGCGGGTGGTCGCTCAAGTAGAACCAGCAGCTGAAGAGTATACCACGGATGTCAGCGGGCGACGTCAGTGGGAGCAGCTCAGCGGTTCTGCCCAAAGGCGCTGGAAGCCATCCGGTGAGATGAAGGATTTGCACGAGCTCACACGTGAGCGCGAGCTGGTTTCGGTTGCGCATATACGGAGGCACGTCCATGTTCTCGAGCGAAAGTTCTCCTTTCACGCTGTTCCAGTGACCCAAAAGCACGACCAAAGCAGATTTGATCAGCGGAACAAGGCGCAGACTCTGGCTCGAATTCACTGACGCGGAAGTCGTGACTGCGGCGCGCAAGAGCGGTAAGAAAGCCGGTAAGTGGTTCAGCCACTGCTCAGTGCGCAAGTCCATGTCAAAGCTCGACCTGTTCGGCAATGTTTCCTTGTACACCTCGTCGCTCGGGATTCCGCAGCACGGGATCGCGCGTTCCAGAAGCAAGTCGACGACAGCCTTCAACTTGCGCTCAACGTACTCGCTGTCGTTGTCACTAGACACCCCTCTTCGTCCACCAGCAGCGCGCCCAGTTGTCACAGAGGTACACAGAAGCTGGAAAAGAAGATCAGTCGCGTACATGCAACATGTGTGCGCCGCGTCCATCTCGCGCTCCCACGACGAATCCAGCGCCTTGCGGTACACAAGAGTCTCTGGGAACTGCGTGATGACCTTCGACGATTGCAAATTGGTGCATTTCGAGCTGATCGTGCGCTCGGAGCGAATCACCACCCGGTCTTCGATTTCTCCTTGAGTCGAGAAGTTCACACGGTTCGGAAAATGCGTCGGGATGCTGGTCGGAGAGTTCGTGCTGAACAGCGCATCGACCCAGAGCGAGACAAACGTGCTGTACACTGACGATGGGTAATGTGCAACGCCTCCGTCCAGCACCAGCAGGCGAAAAAATGCCACCTTCAGCTTCTCCAGACGACCTTGAGTCTCGTTACCTTTCTCTGTGAGAGTTTGGTGGTTCCCAGCGTTGACGACCTCGGCTCGGTATTGCCGCAAGAGATGGAAGAACACCGTCGTCAACTTGCGCAGGCAGCGATATTGCCAGATTGGGTCTTCCAGTGACTGAAACGGCGTCTGCGAGATCAATTCAAGAGCTCGTGACGCAACTTCAGGATCTCGAGAGCACGACAAGTCCATGAATCCTTCCCAGAAATTCACACCCTGCGTTCCTTCCCAGAGTTCAAAGCGCTTCCAGCTCTGGCTCCACGAGTCAATGGATAGTACTTGGTCAACTACATCTCCGATCGTCAAATCTGCTGTCACACTGAGCTCGATCGGTAGCTGATCTGCTTGATCCATAGACGATTGAACATCACGCTCGTTTACATTCAGTAAAGCTTGAAGAATCGCCAGCACTCTTCGTTGCTGACCTCGAGGAGCCGAGGTGTTGCAGGTGTTCATCATCTCTTTCGCAAACTGGACGTAGTCGACTGACAATGGTGTCAAGATGCTGGAGAGAAGACCACACAGTTTCAGGTCTTGTGGGCGGACAGTAGTCGACGGAGACGATTCTCCCTCCGCGACCTCGGACAGCATCAAATCCGTTTCGATCAGATGTTGCGTTACCTCTGCTTTTGATATACACCGTGCAATCAGCTCCAGCCACGCGCACCATTGATCGAAAGTCCGATCGGTCGTCTTTTTCACTCCTTGCTGCGAAGATCTCAAGCTTCGAAGTGTAGATTGGCAAATGTATGGCAAGAAGCGATAGATGCCTCTCAACAAAACGCGAGATTCTTCTCTCTCTGCCACGGCCAGCATTTGGCTATGCAATGCAGATGCTGCTTCGGCCAGCTGCGTTCTTGGAGTTGGTTGATTGCTCTCTGCATCTGATATTGTCATCGACAAGCCTTGGAGTAGCAGCACCAATTGGAACCCAGAGTAGCTGAGTTCTGAGGACCTCTTCTCCAGAAGCACAAGCAGAAGCGTGAAAAGCGACGAGTCTTCGGCGCCACTTTCATTGAGCTGCGCATCGTCGTTCTTTGGTTTGCCACTTTCAGAATAAAACTTTGGAGCGAAGCTGGTTGCGAACTCCTTCGTCACGAAAAACTGCAGACTGTCGTCACATGCGCGTAGAAAAACTGGAAACTCCGTGGCAACTGACACCACTCGCTTTACGACCCACGGGACCGACTTCCCGTTGACTTCATTCACACCATCCAAAGCGGCTTCTTCCAACAAGTCTCGAACGATGTCCACGAGCTGAGCTGGGTGCTTGGACTCGAGATACTCGATGGTGGGAATAGTGAGTTGGCTTGCAATTTCGTTGTCCGCTTGTCTGAACACCAATTCGTGGAAGAGAAACTCCACCACGGAGAAGGAATTGTTTTGCCCAAGAAATGCCAGCATCCACATCCAGTTTGCCGGCGACGAAGACGCAAAACACCACTCCAGAACTTGCGACAGCACAACGCTTGCATCTTGTGCACTGCAGCAGAACACTGCGCGTCGAATCACGGACAACAGTTGATAGTACAGTGGCTTCTGGGCCAATGCAGCTAGCGTGGCCTCATAGTTCACTTGGATCTCGCTGGTGGTAGCACCGTCGTTCGTTCCTGCTTGTGACGACTTCTTCTGCTTGACGATGATCTTTTCAATGGAGTCTTTCTCGTTGAGCACGCTGCAAAAACTCAGACAGAACTGCACGACTTCAGTCAGAGCGTCGGAAGACTCGAGCTGCGCACCGACTTTCTGGTTCAGATGCTGGATGCATTTCTGAATCTCAGCGATACTTTCATCTAAGCAAGTTGCACACAAACAAATAAAACTTCAGGTTACTCCAATGACTTCAATGTAACGCACCAGCCAGATAATGGAATCAATGTGCATACCTGTCGTCATGGAAAACTTGGCTTTGCGCGCGTGCTTGCCTTTCTTCTGCCGCTTTGCCGAAGGTGCACCGCTGTCGCCCTTCGCTTCAGCGATCAAATACTTTTGAATCGCATTCTGGAACTCGACCTTCAAGTTTTCCAGGTCTTGGTCGTTGAGCACCACTGACTGGATGTTGATCTCGATCAGGGACTGCTTGCGCTGGCGAATGGGCACAGGCGAGTCCGACGTGGATCGGGGCGACGCTTGCTCAACCTCAATTTCTGCGCCACCGTCGACCTCCATTACCTGTGGAAGATGCTGTTGTTCTTCTTCCACAACTTGTGGTTGCACTGTCTCTGGTTGTTGTTCTTGCGGTCGTGCTTCAACCGATTCTTGCTGCGTGTGGATCTGGGTCGACGCACCGCCTGGACTTTCCGTCGTGACGCTCATGGTGCCAACGATGTGGCCGCGAGGATCCTGCATGATCACGTCCTCGTCCATG
Organism: Globisporangium emineosum; assembly: GCA_023334195.1. Lineage (NCBI taxonomy): Eukaryota > Oomycota > Peronosporomycetes > Pythiales > Pythiaceae > Globisporangium > Globisporangium emineosum. Next base: position 6,693 of record JAASGK010000343.1, read on the forward strand.
GGGGAGTTCATGAGATTCGCAAGCCCACCGCGAGGCCTCGGGTGATGCGCCAGCGGAGGCTGCTGCTGCTCTTGCTGTGGCACAGCGATCGGCGCCACGTTGGTCTCAAAGCGTTGCACTTTCTCTTCGTGCTGTTGCTGTTGCGGACTTTCTTGGCGCGTCTCGCGCTCCTCGTGCTCCCCGTGGTCGGACGACAGAATCGAAGAGAGTGACACTGTGTTGCCGCTGGAACCGCGCATGGGGATCATAAACGCCGGCGGTGGCGCGTCGTCGCGGTCTTCCTCCATCGCGTTCAGCGGGATCTCCATCTTCAGCCCGCAGCGCAATTGCCAAAATGCGGACTCGTCCGAAAAAACGGGGGCAGCTCGCGGTCAGCGACATCGGTATTTTACCGGTACCAGTCTGATCAAATTGACTATTTGCATAACCTTTCAAATAAAATCAGTTACATTTAATACAAACCAAATCGAGTGATGAATCCACTCAGTTCTGTTCACCCAGTAGTTGCATAACCTACACTAAATTTAGTATGATTTAGTGCAAAATGATGCTTTTCCTTTGATACCGGTAAAACACGGTTTATTTTTTGTGCAGTTGAACGTGACGCTTGGAAGGAATGGCAGGCAGTTGTGAACAACGACGACGACGAGCAGCTCGCAGGACGGACGCCACACTGCGAAGCTCCATTGAACAGAAGGCAACCCCACACAGTAGCAATGGCGATGGAGGTGATGCTGATCCGCATCGACACGCTCCGCGACCGCAAACAGTACCTGTCGATCTTGAAGGCGTGGCTGGCGGAGCTCGCGATCGCGCACGGGCGACTGATCACGATGGGCGAGTTCCACCTCTTATTTATTGCCGCTGAGGAAGCGCAGATCACCAAGCTGCTCGAGTTCTACGCGACGAAAGAGATCGACACGAATAGCAAGGACGAGGTGTGCTACTGCTCTTGTGTTGCTTGGTGTTGTTGGTGTAGCAGAGAGTGACTCACATCGTTGCGTGTGTGCAATGGATGATGCAGCTTTGTGTGGACAAGTTTATTGATGTCGTCGGGCGAAAGGAGGTGGAAGCTTCTGGATGCAAAGGGTTCTTGGAGATGAACATCCTGGTACGTCTCAGTATATTGCTGCGAGGTCGCGCTTGGTTATTAAAGATAGTTGCTGACATGGGAATTGCGGTATCACAGAACAAAGGCTTGTTGGAGAAAGTGTTGGTGCACGAATGGCACGGCAACCAAGAGTGGCTTGACTCGGCGCTTTCCACTCCGCGCACGAAAGCGCTCTTGGCCTGGAGAGAGGAAGCAAAGGCGTCGCGTCGAGATCGCCGCAAGAAGTCTGCGCAGGAGAGAGACGCCATGAAGCAGCTGAAGAAGCAGCAGGCCGAAGCAGAGGCTGCCGCGAAAGCTGCCGCAGCGGCATTAAATGAGGAGACAGAGAGCGACAATGAAGGTGATGAAGTGAAGCAAGGAAGTGGAGAGAGCGAGGCTGATGAAGCACAGGGAGAAGGAGAAGAAGAAGAGGTGGAACAACAAGAAAGCGAAGAGGACGAGGATAAAGAGACCGTTCGAGCCCCAGTTGTAAAGTCTGCTCGGCCACAGCATAAGCAGGGAAACCAGCAGGCAATGGCGAAGAAGACTCCTCCGCACCACAAACAGCAACATCAGAATCAGAAGCAGGGACAGCAAAACAAGAAGCGACGCAACTCGCAGGACTGGAAGCAGAAGAGCAAGCAGCAGAAGCGGACGAACTGATCAATTTGAAGTGCCACCTGGTCCAAATTATGATAGATGTTAGTTACTACAACTTGACAAAATAGAAAATAGAAATCCCTCATGGAGGTAAAGTGAATAGTACCCCAGTGAGCTCATATTTATTATCGACGCTGCAACCAGGCTAACCAATCAGAGCCTCCCTTAGAACCTTCACGACGTATTTTAGCGAATCAAAGAGCGTGGTGCCACCACGTTGCCTGGCGATTGGCTCGTGTGGCGTCCAGTATTCTTTATTTCTATCCAAGTATAGATTAACTACTGATTTCCGTTTATTTACTTGATCATATATCGACTTTTCTTATATTAAATTACTTGCAAATGTCTGCATTTGAATCTAGTAAATCGTGTTATGATATAGAAAACGCACGCGTTTCGAGATCCGATCTTTTGGTGCAACTTTTGCACCTCTTCAAACGAATTCTTCTCTGTAATATCAATTTCCAAAGGTTTTGGCGAGCTGCTTGCTTTTTTTCCGAGCAAACTCATCACCTGGGAATGTTTTGCAAAGGCGTTTGCATTATCACATCGAAGAACGAGAAGAAGCAGACGACGACGCGGAAACTTCTCGCGGCGCGCGCATACGCAACAACAGAAAGACAAAGCTGTTTAACTCACACAGAGCCATATATACATAAGCGACACCCTCTAGCCATGATGTCGTCGGTCGACCTGTCGGGATCGGGGCGGCAGCAACAACAGCAGTACAATCCGCGCTTTCCGCCTCCTGCGGGCGGGGCTTCGCCGGCGGCGACCGCGGGACGGTACACGACGATCGGCGCGCATCGGCCACCCCCAAGCCACGGCGTCCAAGTGTATCACCATCAGCAGCAACAGCACCACCAGCATCCGCTGCAGATGAACTCGTCGCCCGCGTCAGGTATGGTTGAGCGAATAGTTGATTGTGTATGTGTGAGTGTGTGTTGATTGACTTTGGGTTCGCCTTGGTCTTACTTATGTGAGGCAAATACTGATAATATTTATTGCGGCATGCGATTCACAGAAGCGGGGCGGATGAAAACGGAGCAGGTCGTGCTGGAGTTTCTGTACAAAGCGGCCGAGCTGGTGATTCAGTCGCGCGTGAACTTTCAGTCGGAAGCGGACAACCGTCGCGGCAACCGACGAGCACGGGTGCGTTCAGATGCTTTATGCAATATATTTTTCCAGTTATCATGACCATTTTACTGACTGCGTAGTTGCTATTGGAATGTATCGTGTTAGTTCAATTTGGATATTGAAGAAGTGCAGTTTGTCCGTGACGCGATGACAGTGTGGCGAGAGGACGTGCATCTGCCGCTCACGATCAGTATTTATTTGGACGGCGACGACCAGCGAGTGCTACTGGAGCAGTGGAGCGTCACATACGCACCAGACGGGTCCGAGTACGATCAGCACGGTGTCGGCGCTCGACGAATCGGCAACAACCACCTGACTGGCGCAGCTAGAGACGTGATCCAGCAACTAAAGGAGGTGTGCAAGAAGATCAGCGTACTCCTGCGCGCGCTGTACTCGTTCATGCGCCTTTTGCCCGCCCACCGTCTCTTTCGCCGCTCGTACCCGTCGCATCTCTCCTACGAGATCCACTCGACGAGCAGTGTGTCGCTGGAAAATCATTTTGAGAAAGACGTGCCGACCAGCCGATACAGTTTCACGCCGATCAACACGCCGTTTGGCTTTCTCAAGATCTCAACGGTATATCGACTCAACTGCGAGCAAATACGAGACGAAGAGGAGTCCCAGCCGGCGATCTTCAAGGAGAATTTCATCATCCAGGACTATGTTCCGAGCTCTCCGGAACTGGTAGCGCAACAAGAAGATCGCATGAGTTTGCCGCCGCCACCGGCAATCCCGCGACCAATTACTGTCGAATTCTCGCCGGATACGGAATCTACAGAGCAGCAATTTAACGAGCGCCGACGACGGTCATCCCCGGCTCAGATCGTGGACGAGTTCGCAAACCGACGCACGCAGAGTCTGTCCCAGCCGATGGCGATCCCACAGGCGAAGACACCGACAGTGTACGAAGAAAGTGTTGTGTCTCCGCGCGACAACGGCAAAGTCATCCACCCACATTCCTATGGTGACCCTGATCGACTTCGAGGGGTCGTTGCCAACCCAAATGTCACAGCAGCTCCGTACGGATATGGCAACGTGGCGATTGATCGCGGTGGCACTCCACCCACGGGGCATTGGAACGCAAACAGCAGTGGTGGTGGCGGTGGCGGCGGCGCAGGAAGCGGCCTGACAGCAGCTTCCTTCCAAGATGAAAGCTCGCACTACCCGCTGTCAACTCCTCCACGTCACCCGAATTCGCTCTTGACGCTCAAGAACAGTCGGACGTTTTCATCGTCCGTCGGCTCAAGGAAAGGAGGAAACGAGGGCAGCCACTTCAGATCTTCGCTCGAGAATTTCTCACTGGATGATGGATCACACAACCAGGTTCCACTTTCGCCATCTCCCTCACCAGGATCCTATACGGACAGGATTGTCGGCGATCGCGCAGCCGCGTTTACGTATGGCACACGAAGGAAGGATTCGTTCAACGGCGCGTTCGCTTCAGATGAGAGCGATGGAAGCAGTTCGGGTGCTAGAAGAGATGGTGCGATTGGAAATTCGCCACGATTGACCCCTCCGTTTATGTATGCGGACGCCCCACGAGGTGACTCGTCAGCTTCGACGTCAGCGCTTGTTCTGCGCAGAGCCTCGACAGAATCAGGAACAACACCCACTGGCCGTGGTGTTCCAGTGTTTGCGTCTAGCCCTCCATTCCAAGCGAACCCAACAGAGTTGCTGTCTACCTCACCTGGATACTCGTACAGCAAGAACTACATTCGCAAGGGACCAAGCAGCTTGCCAATGTTTGTGACAACCGACCAATTTCAGCTGGGGCGAAGCGGAACATTTCGGCTTAACCCAGCCATGCCTGGATTTGCAAAAAGCGCAGGGCCTGCTGCTAACCAAGACCAGAAGGCAAACCAAGTCACTCAAGCTCGAGGCTTCTCCTCTGACTTGTACGAAGCTGGAGGTGGTGTGTGGGGAATTTCCCCTGATTCGCCGGATGCGTTCGGCTTGGCTCTCACTGGACCAAGTAACAGCCACCGCCACCGATTCCTATCGTCCTCTGGGAGTGTTGGTGGGGGCGAAAACAGCACGTCGTCTCAATATGATCCAGATGATATCAGCGACATGATGCTCCCTTTTGCGATCGGAGACATGGACACAATGTCCACCGCGACCACTCTAACGTCAACTGCTGGATCTGACGCTGGACGCCCATTTGGAACCGAATCACCTGGAAATGGAAGCAGAGGTACCTCGTGGGATACTGCTTCAGTCGGGAGCTTTTTGAACCAGTTGAAAAATGCACCACGCCTTCAAATGTTCCAAGACAATGCGGTATACTCCTCCGAAGCCAGTCCAAGTCAGCAGCAGCAACACGTTGGACAAGGAGAAGACGACTGTGAGGCGAGACCAGCTACACAGAGCAACAGAACCGCACCACCGCAGTTGCTCTTCGAAGATGAGCTGGCCAGTTTCCGTAACCTCCGCGATGAACTGGCCCGGGATCTGTGATCCAGAGAAGCTCACTGACGGTGCAGACGAAGAAAGAAGAAACATAACGAAATTGCGCGAGGCAGAGAGAAGGAAAATGGTGGCGGTGGAGGAAACGAGCCAGCCCCATTTATGTGTGTACCCTAGCAGCTAATGCGTGATTAGCAAACCCAGCGACAGATTAAAAACAAGTAAATAAAAAAGCAGCGTTCGTCGATGATCTGGGAAGTGTCGACGGCTGAAACGCGTGAGCTTGCGACAAGGTACAGTACGATTTGCGATGAAGTTCGCAGCCAGGAAGGCGCAACGTGAACGGTCTTTGACATCAGAAGAGTTCTGTTTAGGGAGTGCGTATATTATCCGCCTTTCTTTCACTTTCACTCTTCGTCCAGGGACGCCTATCATCTCGTATCTGTCTTCCGGCCCTGTTCATAAAAACTCACATTGCAACGTCCATTTGATTTTTTTCACTCTTGACTCTTTGTCTTTCAACATACCTCAGTTACGCATTCACTCACTTGGTGGCATGGTGCGCTTCGCCCACTTGAAGCACCTGGGCGCCGTGGCCGATGTGCGTGATGAAGCTTGTCGGCTTCGGGAACTCGTGGTCACCAAAGATGTGCTTCGGGTAGCCTTCGTCGAGCTTGTCGAGCAGCTGCGCGGCGTTCTCGCGGCGAAGCAGCACGATGATGCACCCGCCAAAGCCACCGCCGGTCATTCGCGCGCCAAACACGCCGGGGCATTGCCGTGCGATCTCCACGAGCGTGTCCAGCTGCGGAGTGCTTACTTCGTAATCGTCCTTGAGCGACTTGTGACTGGCAAACATGAGCTCGCCAGCCTCAGCGTACTTGCGCGCGTTCACGAGCGCCACGGTCTCCACAGTGCGCTCATTCTCCGTGACCACGTGGCGCGCTCGGCAGTAAACGACGTCCTCGAGCTGGTCCTTCACGGTGTCCAGTTGCTGCATCGTGGCATCACGGAGGTGCGTGACCTCTGGGTATTTCTGCTGCAGCGCGGCGACAGCTGTTCGGCACTGGTGCACGCGCTCCTTGTACTCACCACCGCTCAGCTCGTGGTTCACGTTCGAGTTGGACACAATGATCACGACGTTTGGGTCTTCAAACGGCACGGGCGTGGCCTCTTTTGTGCGGCAATCGATCAGCAGCGCGCAGTTACCTTTGCCACAGGACGAGATGAACTGGTCCATGATGCCACACGGCACGTTGCAGTACTCGTGCTCGGCTTTCTGACACAGCAGGGCCTTCTGTGTGAGCGTCATGTCGGGGATCTGGAACACACTCTCAAGAAACGTCGCAAACGACACTTCGAGCGCTGCCGAGCTGCTCAGACCGCTGCCAAACGGCACGCGGCTCACGATCGCAGCGCGCACACTCAAGGCTTCGCGTCCAGTGTGGCGCAAGTACATCGCCGTGACGCCGCGCACGTAGTTGCCCCACGCTGGTAGCCCCGGCACGATCTTCGACACGTCATTCGCAGGGAACTGCACGACCTCACCGGGAAACTTGGCCGACACGATGTGGGAGACGTTGGCATCATCGTCGCTCTTCGGGGTCGCGATGCCCACGACCACGGTGTTCTTGTCGAGCGCGAGCGGGAGCACGAAGCCGTCGTTGTAGTCCGTGTGCTCACCGATGAGGTTTACGCGGCCGGGCGCGGTCGCGATCGTGAGCGCGGCGCGCGGTAAGTCGCGGAAGCGCGCGAACGACGCGTAGAAGAGCGCGACGGCTTCCTCCGCGACCTCGTCCAGCTTGGCGGACGGCAACACTGGTGCTGATGCGGAAGAAGAGAGTGTGACGCTGGGCGATGACGGAGAAGGCGAGGGAGAGCTCGTGGGGATCGACGCAGCGACGGCCATGGCGAGAAGAGGGCACTACTTGGCTTGGAAGTTGCTGCTGGGCTTGGACGCGAATGCTGAAGTGGTGTGTGGGTCCATGTGATTTGTGACCGCAAGTCACAGAGTTCAGAAAACTTGACGAGGTGGAGGAGGGAACGCTGGGTGTGCAGATGCGGAACATGACAAGATTGAGAACAATCAAATAAACATTATACTGTTTCAAACAAAGTTATTTATCCTGTGTATTGTAAATGAAACTTGAATCTTGATATTAAAATTGTTGAAATTTGTAATCTGTACAATTCGTCTTTGAAATGGAAATGGAGGGGCTTCCACGAAAAAACAGAAGCTCTCTCTATAAGAGCAATGACCCTGTGGAAACTGATGTGGCCATGTCCGAAGTTCAAGAAGCAGATCTCAGAGGTTTTCTCAGGGACAAGCAGAACCCTCGAGAGAGTGACACGTTGTGACATGGCTACACTGTCGACCACAGCAACAACAGAACGAAACCTGAAAATCCGTAGACACACGGTGGACCATGTGATGGCGTTGCCCCCGTACATATTAATACTTTCCAATTGCGTTCGTCAAAATCACGATGGCGCAATGCCCGATCGACCAGTAAAACCGTTGCCCAGCCTCTCAGGGCTTACAGTTAATTTGCTTACATAATTTGCTTGTGACTAGACATTTTGCAGAGCAAGTCGCCTCGGACTAAATATGTCGAAGAATCGTCGGATGGGAATGCAAACTTCCCCGCGGGTGCTGGAGCTGGTCACACTCATCGTGAAGCTACTAGGCGGTACAACCGCACAAGAAGCTGTGGCCCACGGCTTTTTGTCAACCTCATCAGGCTCAAATCCTGATTCGGGGAAAAGAAAACAACTTTTATAGAAGCCTCTTCGTTACAGTGACGTAGTCACTAAACTTGTTGCACACAAAGGTGGAATTATCACATTCGCATATCACTGTTACCCAAAATGGACGACGCCTCACCTGATGAAGCACCGCCGCAGCGAGCCGCTACTGTCCCTGATGCGGGCGTTCATTTACGCGCCCAGCTCTACGGCGACCAGGTGACACACGCCAGTATACACTATCTATGCCCATCGCTACTGCCTGCTAGCACGTTGTTTTCTAACTGTCGACCCGCCTGTGTAGCTCATGAGCCGCTCGCAGAAAAACGACCCGCAATGGCGAGCGACAGTCGGCACGCTGCAGAGCCTCGACCGCGTGCACAAGGTACAGGGAATGCACTACGACACACATACAACATGACGGTTGTACGGCTGGCAACCTGTGGCTAATAACACTGCTGTGCTGTCTGCTACTGATCGCTCAGCTTGGGGAAACGCGGCGTCGCCTGGAGAACCTCATGTTTGCGCTCGCGCTCGTCGCGATCTGCTGCGCGATGATCGAGAGCGAATTGCTGTGGAGTCAAGTGCAGAATAGCGGCGAACTGCTCATAATAGGCAACCGTGACGCAAGCGACGGATCTGCAATCAAGTTCTCCGTGGGCTTCGTGGTGCTCAAGTGCGTGCTGTCGACCGCGACGCTCGGGCTCGTCGGCGCGCTCGTGCTTCGCTATCGTACGTACTACGTATTACTTTGCAACATACCGTCGTGGACACTATCCATATCTCTACTGTACAGGTGGTTAATCGTTGCTGTGGTGTCCCTCCTATTTGATTAGGCGTCGTATGCCAGATCTTGGTCGAGACCAAGCAGGTCGGCGCACGGGCCAAGTTCTTCCACTCGTCTTCTGGTTTACTCGCGTAAGTCTACCTCCACGCAGCTTACATGCGCTATCAGAATTTGTATTAATCTGCTGCGTATGACCTGCTTCCTGTAATCCACAGGCCATTTCTCGCTGAGCTCGTCGTGTGTGCGTTCCACATCCCGCCCTTCGCCTCCAGTGCCTTGTCGCTCGAGTGGCAGCGACAAACCAATTTCTACCTGGACCAGCTAGGTACGTGGCGCAACGTATTCGTTGAGCTTGTAATGCGCTATTATTATAGTTTCGAAGACAAACATGTGCTGTTCTCTCTCGGACCTTAGATGTGCTCGTGCTGCTGCGCGTGTACCTGCTCGGCCGCTTTCTTCGCAATTGGCTCGGCTTCAATGCGTCGGCGTACTACGTGCACCTCATCGGCGCGTTCCACCACGTGGACGTCATGTCGATTTGGTTCACCACCAAGTACACGTTCCAAAGATTCCCCTTCCAGTCGACCATGGCGGCGCTCTTCATCGACTGGGTCCTCACGTCCGCGGCCCTGAACTTTCTCGAACGGTATGGTATTGGAGAGGAGCCAACCACCCCAGGTCTTTTGTGATATCCTGTCTTAGTGCCGAACTAACCAACTGTGGTTGTCGCCAATGGCTCTCTTGCAGGGGCGGCAATGACAAGCTGACGAATGCGAACGAAGCGATTTGGCTCACGATCGTGACAATGACGAGCGTCGGGTACGGCGAGATCGCGCCGCAGACGCTCGGCGGGAAGCTCACGATCGTGTTCGGCGCGATCGTCGGCGGCACCGTCATCACGTGCCTGCTGCGCGTGATGCTCATCGACGCGCTGCTCGTGACGCCGCAGGAGAAAATCGTGCTCGACGTCGTCGACTTCCACCAGTTTGTGCGCAAACAGAAAGACGCCGCGGCATTCCTCATCCAGCAGACCTGGAAGTTGCACAGAGACCCGAAGAGCGAAAGCAGCAAGTACAAGCACCGCGTGTACGCGGCAGCGGACGCGTTTCGATTGTTGCGGTTTACCCAGCCGAGCATGCTGGTTGATTCATCTATTCCAACTACGAGCAAGGGCTACACAAACAGCACCAATTCGTCGCTGCCAAAGCAAATGGAGAGCCTCCATGAGCAGATGAAGGCTCGACGCAGCCCCGCGCTTCACCAGCTGCACGCAACCGCTCAACTCTTCCGGAACATCGCAGCGACTTCGCTTGAATAGAAATGCGCCTTTCGCTTCCGCTTCTGATGTGCGTTCTGGTTCTCGCCTGTTCGCTGGTTCTTGCCTTTGGTTCGCGCGTGCTTCGCCTGCACTTTGACCTTGTGCGCGAGCGCCGCCTCGAGCGCTTCGACGTGCTCGTAGAGAAAATCCACGAGCTCCGTCGAGTCCATCCCGGCGGGGAGCAGGATGCCCATGCCTTCCTCTGGTTGCTCTTCGTCCCAGACCACCTGCGGCTTCTCGAGCTCCTCCTCGATGCTCACGAGCAGCGTGATCTTGTTCCACACGAGACTGTGCAGCCGCAGCTCCATGAAGTGCATGAGCAGGAAGTTTGCGAGCCAGTTGAACACGATCTGCCTTTGCTCGAGCGTCTCGAGCTTTGGGAGGCACACGCGCTCCGAGATCAGGCTCATGAGCACCGCATGCTGAGCAGCTACACACATGATAATAATATGACGGGTTAATATAATATCACCCGGACAGTCACACAATATCGTACATAGGTATCATAACAACAACAACGTACTCGGTCCGTCCTCCATGCCGGTCGTGGTCGCGAACACAATGTTCTTCTCCTTGGTGAGCATCTCGTGGAACATCTGGTCGAACCTCTCGTGCTCCTTGTGCTGCTGCCGGTTGTGCGCTGCAACATGCACGCCGTGCTGTCGCTCGACCGAGTCTTCCTCTGCGAGCCAGAGCGCCAAGTGACTGGAGCGCGTCGTCCCATCTTCCAGCTCCGCGACCAGCGGGATGGCTGCGACCTGGAAGAGGTCCTGCAGGATGCGCTTCGTCATGCGCTGCCACTCACGCGCAAACGGCGACTGCAGCGCCGCGTTCGGATCTTGTGTACGCGAGGACGCTTTCGCCGAGTTGGCCAATGTGCGGCGCACCAATGCACCGGGCACTTCGATTATATACTGCACAGGTGCAAGCCCTGGAGCCGCCGCCATGGCGGTGTCGTCACTCTGCTCTTGCTCGATTGGGATGTGGAACAGCAACGGGAACCGGATCGGCGCGGCTGCATCGTCACTGCGCACCGTTGCCATAGAGAGCACCTGTTTGCGCGCGTTGTACGTGTCGTTGTTGCAGCCAAAGCCCGCGAGCTCGAGGAACTGGTTGAGCTGCTTCATGGCCTGCTCGTTCTCCTGCGCGAGCACTGTCGAGTGGCGCTGGATCGTGTCTGGATGCAGCCGCAGCAGCAGCGGCGACACGTACTGCGTCAGGTTCAGTCCCTTGCTCTTGCTGCTGCTGCTGGCATTGGACGAGAAGCAGCGCCGCCACGGCGCATGCTGCTGCAGCAGATGAAGAGCTCTTCGTGGCAGCATACCACTTGATGATGGCCTTTGGACTTTTGACTTTGAGTGGTTTTCTGGCGAGATGGTTTATTCTCGCTTCCTATTGGTCATAAATGAAGTAAAATTTGGATGTGATTGGTTAGAAATAGTTTATTTTTCTTTAGGTGCCCTTTTTTAGCAAAAAAAATGATCCAAAGGTGTCAAAAAACAATCAAGGTGTATTTTCACTGACCTCAGACCACCATCGCATTTTGCATGTTGCGGTGGAAAAAGACGACGCATTCGTTATCTCATGCGATGCGCCCGAGTGGCTGCGCGAGCACTTTGGGTGGCTGGAATTTGTGGCTTCGTGCTGCTGAAGCCACAAACGAAGCGGTCAAAAGTGGGACGTCGAATACTGATTTTGTGGAATTGTTGGTTTGCATTTCATGTAAATTACCATGGTTAGCTTGATAAAGTCCTCGAGTCTTCAGTTGTTTTTATGGGCAAGACAGGGTAGGGATGTGTGATCGAATGAATGCAATGCAGGCGATACACCCCGGCAATATCGCATGCCACCATCTGAATATCCAAGCGAGTGCAAAAATCCCAGCGTATTCACTATTGGCTATTAATAATAGTGCAATTTGTGGATTCGTGACCCTAAAGTGCTGGCCAAAACTGCGGAGTTCTGGGCTCTCGTGAGCAATTCTATCCATGCCATGCCATGTCAACTGGACCATTTCTGTTTGACTTGACTTTGGCATTTCGTAATTTATCCGTTTTACATGATTTGGTTGCTGACTCCCTTGCACCTCTCGCCATCATCCCTCCTTTGCGTTTGCGCGCGTCTCTCTATTCCAATCGTTATATAATTCTCTTCAAGAGTTCGTGTGTGTGTGTGTGTGGGCAGCCTTTTCAACTCCTCACTCCATCGTTCGTCTTCTTCGTGAGCTCACTTCGTCAACAGCGCAGTCTCGCTCACTCTCGCAGTCGTCTGATATCTCCCAAACAAATGGCGACCGAGTTGCGAAGAAAGCTCCTGGCTGTGCTGCTGGCCGCCGCCTCCCTCGCGCTGCAACTCGCCGGTCATCTCACGAGCGCAATGGATGTCGGCGACATCGAGACCCAGACCCAGACCCATGAGACCAGCTATCACCACAAGAGTGTCGGCGGCCGGTCACTCCAGACCAACGGTAGCAAGACCCGAGCGCAAGTTCTCAGCAAGCTCTGCCTGTGGCCGCTTATGTTGCTTACCGGTACATCCTCCAACGCCAGTTCGCTGTCGGATGCAGTGATCGCCGCTGTGATCGCGCCGAGGTTCTTGCTCACAATGACCGATTGGATCGCAGCAGCCGAAGGTGGTCTATCAGTTGCAGTAGCAGCAGGAGAGACGATCCCAGTCAAGCAGGTCTGGCTCGAGAGCGATTTCAACCCCAGTTCGGGTATTCCAGGCGGAGATTATTCCAACAACTCGAGTGTTTTTGCAGTGGTGGAGCTCGAACGAGATGCCCCATTCGATGTGGGGCTCTCCGCGTCGCTGCCGGCACCAGAGAACGTGCTTGAGGTGGTCTACGTGGATCCTTTCCTGCTCAGCACGGGCGGGGAATTACAGAGCCTTCCAGGTGTGGTGACGCCGAATGGCGAGTGCGCGCTGAGTTCTCCTAGTGAGTCGACAGCAGTCGGCAGCAGCGGCGTGTTCTGTGTCCAGTCAGTTCTTCCTCACGTCAGTGCTAGCGAAACCCAAGAGCCCTACAAGATGGCGTTTGCGACAACTCTGTCTGGGCAAGTGATTGGCATCGCCAGCAGTCGTAACTCTGGAAACCACTACGAGATCGATGGAAGCCAAGCGGGGTTCCAGTCGTTTATTCACTTTGGCTCAGTACCTTACAAGCAGTTCCTGGACCAGGTGACGACCAATGCTCTCAATTGGGGAAACCAGAAGAGCACCCAAGACGCAACCTCTCCAGTACCAGCGATAACTGCACCAGCACCAGCAGCACTTCTTCCAGACACTCTCACGCGCGTCTCGTTCTTTGAGAACGGTGTCGAGCTCGACTGTGGTGGGATCCAGATCGCGAAGCTCTACATCCTCACGTCGGCGTCCTGCGTGCTGAGTCACCGCATCACAAGCGTCTCATTCAACAACAGTGGTGGTGCTACCGCCAGTTCACAGAACGTCCAGGTAGCAAAGCAGATCGTTCACCCAAAGTTCCAGTCCACGAACCGCACCGCTGGCTTTGACGTCGCAATACTCACAGCCCCCAGCCCAGAGAACCCGTCTCCGTCGGTTGTACTGAACCCACGCGTCGTACCGACTTTCACGGCATTGGATCGCCTGCAGCTTGGTGGATCTGGACAGCTCCAGTCCGTTGAGCTTCTCCCTCGAGACCAGTGCAAGACCTTACAGCAGCAGAAGCCTCCGGTACCGACAAGTGAGACGACGAATGCCACGGAAGCCTGGACAACTTGGTGTATCGAGACTCGAAGTGGAAACCGCCGGGGTCTCAGTTCGTCCGACCAAGCAACGAACGCCGCGCTGTTAATGCGCTCGGCCGACAGCACGGGCTACTACCACTTGACAGGTCTGCAACCGGACGCCTCGAGCTCCGATCAGTTCGTGCGCATATCCGACGTGGTCGCTTTCATCAACACCCAGTCAGTGGGGCACAAGTGGGCGGTGTCACCTGAACTAAAGGAGTCGGTCTTGACACCAACCAGTGCGCCAACGCCGGGGCCACGGCCCACACCTATAACAGCAGCACTGTCTTCAGCTACGCCAATGACCGCGCTTCCCCAGAACTCCAAGTCATACGTCGTGGGCTTGCGAGCCGAGAGGGACGGCGCGAGCTTCTGCGGCGGGGTGCTCATCACGGCGTCGTACGTACTCACAGCGGCGAGCTGCGTGAGCGATGACGTAGTCAGCTGGGTTTCCATCGGCGCGTTCGAAGAAACCATCCGCGTCACACCGAACAGCATTGTGCTCCACCCGAAGTTCCAGACCCCGTACATGCCGTCAAACAATGCTGCGATCCTGGAGCTGGAGTATCCAAGCTACGCCAGGCCGATCGGTGTCGACCCATCCGCAGATTTCGAAGACGGCACGGCTGCTACCGTCATGGGGCTCAGCACTAAACGCGTCAGCGTTCCGGTTTGGTCGAAGCGCAAATGCAGGACCACGCTCCCTGAAGTCGACGACAGCACTCTCTGCGCAGGCGGAGAGCCTGGCAAAGACGCGTGCACCGGTGATGCGGGGAGTCCGCTCACCATTCAAAGAGGCAGCAGTGGCGAGGAATACTTGATCGGGCTCGTGAGTGCTGGCTACGGCTGCGACCAGACTGGCGTGCCAGGATTGTACACGCGAGTCGAGTCGCTCCTGGATTTCATCGCGGCCAACACGGCCGAGACCAGACCAGGCGCGTCAGAGATTGCGAGTGGTGCTGGTGACACTTCCCCCGTGAATTCCAGCGGTAGCAGCGCAACGATCACGAACCCAAAGCCCAACGAAGAGCGAGCCAACAATTCTGAGCAACTGGGGGCGCTGAGCCCAGTGATTCAAGACAAGGTAGTATCGATCTTCATCGGCACCGTTGGCTCCAACAGCGAGGAGGTCCAAGAGCTCAAGGATCGAGTATTGGCCGGCTCCAGCACGGTCGTGCTCTATTCCACCGGAGACCTGGCTGGGCTCCTGAAGGTCGTGGAGACCCACGACGCGCTCCCGCTGAACAAGCGCCAGGACCGCTTTGGCACCGCCACAGGCAGCAGCAACAGCGTCGAGGCGAATCGGCAGGGTTGTGACTCCTGAGAACACAGTGAATGATGGCGCGCGGCAGATAAATTGAATGCGTTCATTAAGAACTTTGAAGTCTGATGAGAGGTCGGAATGCAAGCAAAAGCATGTGATTTTATTATCAAAAAAGTGAGTTTCTGTTCGAAGAAATGCCTCCCAACGGCTGAAGATGTGTGATTGCTGCTGCCATGAGAAGTAAAATTCTAAAGCGCTGACAAAGGAAGGGCAGCCACATGTTGTCGAAAAGCAACTAAACTGACATGGTTAGTTGTGGTTGACCCAACCTCGAATTTCTGGGAAGAAAAGCATCAGAAGCTTTGGCATTCATTCCTTTGAGAAGAGACAGAGATAGCGAGTCGCTCATTCGAAGCAGACCAAGCGAGCTTTTTACTAGTCTTCTGCGATCAGGAGCGACTCACCAGCAGCCTGTCGTTGTCGCTACCTGTTACGTTCCCCTCCTCACCACAACACAGCTCAGCGAAATCCGAAATCCGAAATCAGCCTGGAGTGGGCTGGCAATGGGCGTGCTGCCTTCAAAGTGCGCTCCTGATCCCATTCAAGAGCTACAAAACTATAAATTGCCACCACAAGTGCTATTAACAGACAGACATTTCTGAAGAGAGAGAGAGAGAGCGATGCGAATGTGCATAACCAATATTGTAATAGAGAGAGAGCGTAATACAAAGTCCGCTTTGTCTCTAAACGAATTCGCCAAAAGTGGGAACGAACGAACATTCGAAGCCAGAAGACTACCAAGAAAATATTTCCCAATCGCACTTTTTCGTTATCTGTGTCTCTCGCTTTGAGAAGCCTTGATGATTGGTTGAGACATGGCTTCAAAAAGGACTCGAATGCCATTTGAACAAGTCCGTCGTTGAAACATGGGACGCACCATCCGATCTAGCTCACGAAAGCCGTTCAGCGGACATCGCGTTCCTCGCGACCCATCCATTCGAGAATTTGCCGGATAGAGCAGAGCCCAATCACCCCCAGATACCCCTCTCCATCATCGCCACCATGGGTTTGACTCGTCGTCGCTTCTGCACCGCCGCCACTGTGGCGTTCATCTTTACCATATTCACCTCCTGCTTTGTCCAAGACTCCTTGGCGTGGGCACCCCACATCGTCTCAAAGGGCAACAAGTTCTTCGACTCCAAGTCCGGTGTCGAGTTCCGCATGAAAGGTGTGGCGTACTACCCGCGCCCGAACGCCGGCAAGCTCTACAATATCGACAACTACGACTGGGCGGCCGATGAGCACGAAAGCATCTGGAAGCCGCACCTCGACAAGATGAAGGAGCTCGGCGCCAACACGATCCGCCTCTACTCGGTCGACCCGAGCAAGTCGCATGACAAGTTCATGTGCGCGTGCTCGGAGCGTGGCATCTACGTGCTCGTGGGCATGGCGGCACCGTGCAAGAACTGCGCGATCCTCGACGCGCTGCCACCGAAATGCTACCCAGACGACCTTTTCACACGCGCGCAGATGGTCTACAACGCGTTTGCGGTGTACGACAACACTTTGGGGTTCAGCGTCGGCAATGAGAACAACCTGCAGAAGCTCGCGGGCAACAAGGACGGCACGTCGACGGCCCCCTGCGTCAAGGCGTTTCTTCGCGACGTGCGCCGGTACGCGTCCAGCTGCGTTGGGAGCATGCGTGCGGTGCCTATCGGTCTCGACATTGCCGATATCCCTCCACGAGCGCTCTGGCTGCAGTACTACGATTGTAGTGTGGATGACGACGAGCACACACGAGCGGAATGGTACGCTGAGATTTTTTGGAGCTTTCCCCCTAGACTGTGTAGTAGCTCTTGGAAATCTGGAGCTAACCCTTGATATTAATTTCCTAGGATCGGTTTCAACCCGTATGTCGAGTGCAACCCCAAGGCCCACTCCAAGTACTCGCAGTCCGACGGGCTCAAGGGGCTCATGAAGGAGTACGATCAGGCCGAGTACCCGCGGCCGATCATGTTTGGCGAGTTCGGCTGCAACTTGGGCGACAACACGATCAACGGCTTTGAAGCCCAGCGCCAGTTCTACGACGTACGTTCATCAGTTTTCCTCTAGCCTTGCTGCACTGCTGGTACAACCTCATGAACTGACCCACACACTCACTTGATCCTTTACTAAAACAGGCGAAATGGATGAACGAAGAGAAAGAAATGACCGACCGCATTGTCGGTGGCAACGTCTTCGAGTTCACCACCGAGCGCAAGCACGTCGCGGGCGAAAGTACGTTCCTGCACCATTCTCGAGTAGTATCTGACACGGAACTCCATCGTCACTAATTGTCTGTCACTATCATATCCCTCTCTCAACCAGAGCTCACGAAGAAGAAAGACGACGGCAAGTACGGCATCGGGTACTTTAAGCCCGACGACTGCGACCACGACGCGATCCCGTGCGAGTTTGTGCCCTACCCCGAGTTCGACAACCTCAAGGCGGCGTACACGTCGACCAAGAACTCGACGCTCAAGATGTCGGCTTTCGCACCTCAGCATACAAAGATCCTCAAGTGTCCAAAGAACATTGACAGCAACCTGCAGCCGATCCCGAAGGTCCCATACCTCAAGTGCTCAGTCGCGCAGCCAGTGTGCAGCGGTGCGAAGTCGAATGCGTTCGAGAAACAGGCGGCAAAGGTGATCAAGATGGGCGAGAAGAAGCGGCCATCCAACAATCTTTCGGATGGCGGTGGCGCGGCGTCATCGTCGAACTCGGACCTTACACCGACAAAGAAAACGGATGCCACCACGAGTGGGGCTAGCGGATCTACTCACGTAGCCAGTCCAGTTATGGCAATTGTAGTTGCAGCAGCAACGCTCTGGCTGGCGCTCTAGAGTAGATAGAGTAGATAGAGTAGTATTCTACAACGCACACGCACAAACAAACATTAGAGTTAGCCATTGTAACTGTGTGCTTCTGAAGTATTTTAGATTCATCTCCACACAAACTCAAAAACTAGCAGCCCAACCTTTCTCAAAATATGAAGGTACTTGATAAAATAAAGCACCAATTTTCACATGGTTTGACTGGGACTTGGGACTTGGGGGAGCCCAGGTTATAGTAACTTGGATCTACAATGCCAGTGCAGCACCGACAGCGAGCGTCGTGATAGAGACAAGCAACGTTTGAGTGGCTTGCACGCCCGAGTTCGTCGCTGGAGCTGGCGTGGAACCAGTTGCGTCCGCGTCCGACGCGACCACATCGCCGTCTTTGCTAGGACTCACCGTACCAGTTGTGCCAGCTGAAGAAGAACTGCTGGTCGTATTGGAAGAAGCGCTCTTCTTGCCAGTGTTGGATTTCTTGCCGTTGCACACGGGCTGGATCGAAGCACACGCCACCGTCGCATTCACTACAGGGAGATCACATAATAGGTGAATCAATAGGCATTGTTAGTGTCTCCTTTGGTGGGGACATATGCTCTAAACTGCCGCTGTTGCATACCTGCTGGCGTCACAGGCAAGTCGATGCTCATCTTTGCCGGGCAAGCCAGAGTCGCGTCGCGCATGGGCGTGTACGCGTCCATTTTCAAAGTCGAGCCCTTCGTGGTCGTGTACGCGGTTTTCAGGGCTTCGTACTCGGGGTACGGCGTGAACACGCACGGGATCGCGTCGTGGTCGCAGTCGTCCGGTTGGAAGTACCCGACGCCGAATTTGCCCGCGTCCTTGGCCTTCGTGAGCGCTGTTCAAGTTTCAGTAATAAATGCGGTATCAACCAAAAGAGCACCGTTAGTCACCATAATAAAATATAGCGGCTCGCAAAGGCATTGATCGAGAATGGTGTCACCACAAAAAAAACTACTCACTCTTGGACGTTCGGAGGTTCGCGATTTCGGTGGTGAACTCAAACACGTTGCCGCCGACGATCTCGTTGGTCATCTCCGGTTCTTCGTTCATCCATTTCGCCTGATCACAGCAACAAACGATCAGTGGGGAAGTCCATACAAACCTCAAGCCACTAATGTGGAATCGCGCTCGCGAGGTTGCTTACATCATAGAAAGAGCGCTGGTTCTCGAACCCATCGATCGTGTTGAGCCCGGCGTTGCATCCGTACTCGCCAAAGAGGATTGGCCGCGCGCAGGCAGCCGCCTTGTACTCCTTCATGAGGTTCTTCAGCCCGATCGACTGCGCATACGCGATGTGCGTGATCGGATCGCACTCGACGTACGGGTTGAAGCCCATCCTAGGTTTTGCCAAAGACCACAGAGTTAATACTTAATCCAATTCTAGTAGAAGAAAGATAGTTAGGTTTAACAGCCCACGGGGCAACGCATACCATTCCGCGCGCGTGTTCTCATCGCTGCCCACTTGGCAGTCGTAGTACTGGATCCACTGCGCACGCGGGGGGATGTCGGCGATGTCGAGTCCAATGGGGACTTTGCGCAGCGAGCTCGAGCAGCTCGCAGCGTACTCTCGCGTGTCGCGCAGAAAAGCCTTGACGCACGGCGCGACCGCGATCCCCTTGGGCATCAGGTTGTTCTCGTTGCCGATACTGAACCCCTGCAAATTGTAACAAAACACAAAGTCAGGATTGTCAGTCACGCAGTAGGATCGTCACCTACTCCAAATACAATCAACGAACCAGGGTGTTGTCGTAGGCAGCAAAGGAGTTGTAGACCGCCATGGCGCGCTCCAGGAGCGCTCCACCGTAGCAAAGCGGTGGCAGTTCGTCTTCAATCGAGCAGTTCTTGCACCTGTTAACAACAGTAAAAAGTTCATCTTTGAGCACGCATTCATATCGTCACCACCATTGAGTATAACAATGTCAATCACTCACGGCGCAGTCATGCCGATGAGCACGTAGATGCCGACTTCCGAGCACGCACACATGAACTTGTCGTGCGACTTGCCCGGGTCGACCGAGTACAAGCGGATGGTGTTCACGCCGAGGTCCTTCATGATTTCGAGGTGCGGCTTCCAGACGGCCTCGTGCTCGTCCGCGGCCCAGTCGTAGTTCCCGACGTCGGCCAACTCGCCGGCGTTCGGGCGCGGGTAGTACGCCATACCCTTGAGGCGGAACTCTTCGCCCGTCTCCGAGTTGAAGAACTTGTTGCCCTTGGCCACGACCGGCGCGACCCACGCGTCAGCGGTGCCTTGGTTCATGATCGTCAGCGCTGCGACGAGCGCCATTGCGGCGGCGGCGCGTCGGATGCTTGTACCAAACACCATTGCTGCTTGCGACTGGTGGTGTCTGGTTGGGGGATCAGCGCGTCAGAGAGAGAGCGAGACAAGAGAGAGGCTTCGGTGGCTCTGAGAGGTGGCGAATCGAGGAATGAGGGCGACCATGATGGCGATTTGTTTGTCCTGCTGTTTGGTTTGTGCAAGAGATGATGGACATCAAATCAAGTTTGATTGACAGCATCAGCAGTTCAGTAATTTTATTTGAAAATAAATTATAATTTATGAAGGACTTAATATCCCTATGGAAATTGGTCAAAAATAAACATAAAACTTGTATAAATTGGTCAAAATTTCGTCCGAGGGTTGGGGAAGTGACCTAAAAAACACAGCTCGATATGTTCCTGTTCCTGCTGTATACAATACAGTGCACGTCAAAAAGTTAAGGACAGCAAAAAAAATTAAATTATGTGGATTTTTTTTCGAGTTTTGTGTTTGCGGACGAGCTTTTTTAGTATGTTAGAGAACGTCATTAGAACA
>JAASGK010000344.1:0-27526 GCA_023334195.1 Globisporangium emineosum
CCCCCCCTTTGCTTTGTATCTATCTATCTACATATCTGCATGTGTGCATGCGTGTGCGCGTGTGTGCCAACAAGTCGCTTCATGCTCCTGTCCGTCTTCATCGTGTGCCCCTCCATGCAGCAGATGGTGGTGGCTCAGTTGCTTCATGTGGACGGGTGGCTATGAGGATGTGTGTGGCGCTGGCTTTTGTCTGTTTTGTCTGTTTTGTCTGGGGCTTCACACTTCTTTTTCTATCAGTTGGCTGCGGCAGCTTCCGCGAACATGATGCAGTTTTCTCGTATCTGTTCGTCCCAGAATTTGGCGCCTCTTGTAATGCGAAATGTTTGATGAAAGATTTATTATCCATTATAAAGAGGTTAAGTTGAGACAAAAATATATGATATTTGACTGTCTACCTATTTTTAAAAGTCATATGGAATTTAAAGAGGTCATTAATCGCGTGTCTTTCGGGGAATGGTTTGCTCTCCCTCTTCGCAGCCGCGTCCAAAGCGTGTGGCTCACATAGTGAAATCAAGTCAACAGCCACAAGCTTCGGTTCTGCGGTACGGCCTCGAATCTATTTTACCATTACAAGGTGCAATTAGGTAGATTGAACACAGAAGATGCTCGTTTGAAATATCAACACATTCAGAAAAACAGAAAGCTACCTTCTTTTGGTCATCTTTCCCAACCTTTAAACGATGCCACCTCGTTTATTGACTCATAAATCATCCATTCAACCCTCTTTTGGAACCGGTATCTGGCAAAGCCTTGAGTTCAGGAGAACGAGGAGGTAGGGAGATGGTCCAGGCGAATGGGCGAAGAGAAAGAGCGCGCGCAGGAAGACGAAGAGGGGCTCACTCTCTTTCACGCTCAGACTCCCAGACGCAGCGCAATCGATCGGTCGCTTGCATTCCCGCTTGACCCTCCTCTCACAGATTAAACGGTCACCAGCAGCAGCTCCAACCACATGAGCCCCAGATCCACGACACAGGCGCTAGCGGCAAAGACGCCGGCGCATGTGCCGCCGAAGCTCGACTTCGCCGCTCGTCGACAGGAGCAGCAACAGCAGAAGAAGAAAGACGCGGTAGCTGAGCCCGAGCGCGAGCCGGACATGAGCGACCTGGACGTGGACATGCCTGGCACGCCGCCGTTCAGCGCTGAGGCGGCGAAGGCATGGGCTGCAGACGAAGAAGCCGGTAACAACAACAACAACACACAGAATGGCAAAAACAACGTGCCAAGTGAAGGGTTCTACGCGAACGAGTGTAGCGAAAGCATGACGAAGCGACACCGCGCAGCGACGTTCATCCAGCGCGCGTCCAAGAGCTTCCTCGCGAAGCGCAGCCTGGCGCGAAGACTGAGTGCTGTGGGTCGCCCCGTTGAGGTGCGCATCAAGCAGGTGCAAAATTTAGAGATGCTGTGCGACTTCCGGGACGTGAGCTCGGTTTACTGCAACGTGCGCGTGCTCAAGCGTCCGTTCGGACCGTTCATGTTCCAGTTCTCGACGAGAAAATGCACGAACGTGCACCTCCCGACGTGGGAAGACAACTTCTTCGTGCCCATGCTCTCGTCTCGGTGCGATCTGGTCGTCACGCTGATCGGCGTGACTGTGACGAACAAACAGCGCTTTCTCGGCCAGGCGATTGCGCAGCTCGAACCGGGCTGGGAAAAGCTCACGGAGATGTCGGCGCCGCTCGCGAAATGGAAGTTCCCAGTGGAGGAGTCGCTTCTCGGTCTGCATCGCTTTGTCACAGGCAACGTCCAGCTCGAGCTCACGCCCGTGTCGTCGCGCCTGTCGTGCAAAGCCGGTCAGTTCCTCATGGCGCCACCGATCTGCTCCCGCCCCTCTGGCGCGTTCTCGTTCTGGACCAAGAAAGTGACGATCGGCACGCCGTCGCCGCAGACTCCGAACAATCCGGCAAGCGCGTCGCCGGCGCGCAAGAGCGTCGTGACGCGCTGGGGCGTGCTCACGGACACGTTCTTCCACCTGTTTGACAACAGCTCGGCGAAGCTGCTGATCAGTTTCGACCTCGCGAAGATCCAGCTGATCCAGTCGAACCCAGACTCACGCAAGAGTGACCCGAATCGGCTCTTCCCAGTGAAGCTGTACTCGCAGGGGACGCTCTACACGCTATATGTGTCCACGTATGCGCAGCAGCAGGCGTGGGAGTACAAGATCAACATGCACCGGCGGCAACTGCTCATCCCATAGCTCCATAACACCCAAGTTCAGTCCAGTTCTGTGTTGTGTCGTGTGTGTATACTGATCCTGATCTCCCAGTTCCAGAGCAAGAGCAAGAAGATGAAAAAGTATCCTCACTGTTCCTCAAATGCGTCAACGAGTCTCCACTAACAGCGTTGTTTTAATATTTAACCCCCTCAAATGCAGCAATATGGCGTTCATGTCTCTTTTTCTCATTCGTCGAAAATGGCTTCGCACATAATCATCATCCATCGTTCTATTGGCTGGAAAACAAGCATATCTCCCCATTTCAACCAATCATACGTTATTTCGCATTACTGGGAAAAATGAGAGCTTTTTTGTTCCCTCCATGCACTTCGCTTCACCCCCACATTTGACATTGGAGTTTCGCGAAAACGAACGCGGAAATCCCACAATGGAGCCCGCGATGGAGCGTCTGCGCGCGCTGCTGGCCGCGGCCGTGGCGCGCAGCGGAGCGTACGAGGCCCCTCAACGACACGTGGATGGAGAGCAGGCAGACGCAGCGACGACGATCACGGGCGTAGGGCTTGCTGTGGAGACCCCAGCTGACGCCGCAGGATCGCGATCCACGGCGCCAGCGTTGGATACTGTGGAGTTCACCGAGGCGGATCGCTTTTTCTGGGACGCGCTCGTGTTCGAAGGCAACCATAGCAACGTGCACCAGCTAGTGGAAGACATCGGGCTGCTGATCGCGAGCACGAACGTATCGGACGTCAAGCTGGTGCATCTTCTGAAAGTGCTGCTCGTGGATCCGAGTTTCCAGAGCGTCGGCGTGCTGCATGTCGTGCAGCGTACGTTCCACGGGTTAAAGTACGCGAAGCGGTGGGAAGCACTGATCCACGCATCGAACGAGCTGGTTGACGCGGTGCACGCGAAAATCTATCTCGGCGAGACAGCGAAGCTCGCGCTGCAGTTTTGGATGGAGATCTTGCTGGGATGCCAGCACTCCGCGGACCTGTACCAGCGCAATCACTCGAAGCTCGCGGATGTAGCCAAGCTTCTAGGAGAACGACGCGCGACAGACGCCACCGATTTGGATCGCGCCCACGAGTGTGATGGCATGATCAAGCACTTCATCCTCGCTTGCGCTGCACTGATGCACAGTCACCGTGGGTACGAGCAGGAGAGCTACCTGCTTCAACTTGCGATGAAACAAGCATTCCGAGATGAAGATTTGGACCAGCCGACTGCTGCTGGTGCAGAGGAGCTGCTACGTGAGACCGCGTGGGTGCTTCCAGCGGACAAGGTGGGCAAGTACCTCCCTTCGATCGAAGGGAAGTGGGTGGTGGACGAGTTCTCCAGCGATCAGCACGCATCTGGCGCAAGCGCGCCGCAGAATGCAGGATCCGTGTTGCTGCGCAAGTCGAAAAATTGTTTCGCTCACGAACTGAGTGCGACGATTCAGAATAGCGATGGCACGCCGAAGCTGCGCATGAACGGGTACCTGTTCCAGCAGATTCCGGAAATGCAGGTGCTTCTCTCTCAACCAGAGAACGTGCTGACGTCGCCGTGGGAGCTGGAAGGTCACTGGAGTCAAGTGTACGAAGGCAATGTGGCAGTCAACAGACCGAGTGCGCCTGTCGTGTCAGGAGCGAGTGCGCCGTGGGCTTGTCATGCGTGCACCATGAGCAACGACGCGTCGGCGGTGAAGTGTACCACCTGCGGCACCGAATCTCCGACTAAAGTGACAATCCAGACTTCTTTTGACGATGTTCAAGGAAGCAACCCAGCTCCATTCTCTGCGACGTTCAACTCGAGTTACTCCTTCATGCGAATGCAGTGGTCGCGTGGCGAGCAGCAGGGGGTGTGGCTAGCGAGGAAGCAATCGGTGTCGCGTCAGTTTGATATCGGATCCGGGATCGCTGCAGCCAGTAACACGATGACGGACTCGACGTACCTCCCAATGCATGCGTACTCGCCAGATGGGAAAGGAGAGAATGTGCTTGTGTTAGAGAAGCCGATTGTCTCGTCAGGTTCAAATACCGAGGTAACTGTTCAAGTGTGGATCCGACCCCAGCGTCCGCATGCTGTTGATGGGGCAGCGCAAGTCGTTCTCGGCTACGGGAGCGAGTTTCAGCTCTTGGTGACTTCCACCGGCGAACTAGTTTGGGAAGCAGCGAGAGGCGTGTACTCCTTGATCTCCTCGCAGTTGCTCAACTTTGACACGTTCTACCATGTGACGCTGCTGCTGGGCAAGCAGAAGATGGTGATGACAGTCGATGGTGTCTCTGTTGGTGAAGTGAGCTACGGTGATGGTGTGAGAGGAAACCTGTTCTCGGCGAGGTCGCCGGTTTTCTCCATCGGCGGAAGTTTGACTGCTGACAGCTCAAGTGCGAAAATCGTGAGTGTCTTCAATGGCGCGATTGTGGATTTGCGTATTTGGGCGAGTGCACAGCCATCGATCCCCGTGACGACCTCTCTCTCTGGTGATGAAGATAACTTACTTGGCTACTACCCACTTGTTGGGAGCTGTCAGCGAGTGTTGATGGACCACTCGAAGCAGGAGAACCACGCATGTGTATTTGAAGCGTACAGGCACAGCGACGTTTTCGGTCGTAGCAAGTCGCCTGCTGCCATCAAGAGCAACTTTGCGCCAACTACGCAGCTGGAATCCCTACCAGTTATTCTCTACCTTTCGACGGCGTTGGGCAGCGATTTCATTGGAAGCGGCAGGTTTTCTCTTATCGATGGTGCGGACGCAATCTCGATTGATCGATCCGACATGGGAGCAGCGTTGTGGCATTCGAATCCTGTTTCCATATCTTCGGGCTTCCAATCCATTTTCCAGCTCGGCTTGGCTGGCGCTTCCACGAGCACTGTCTTCGCGTTGTGCAAAGCGACGTACTGGAAGATTTCCCCTTTGATTGCTGAAGCTAGCACTCTGTACGGTGCGTCAAGCAGCTCGGTTGGTTCGCGTTTCGACAGATCTGCTCTCTTTGTTAGTGTTGAGGCAGTCCAAGGCGGCGGTGGAAGCTGCAGATACACCATCGGGTTGTTCGTCAGATCCAAGAACCACAACTACAAGCTTGGTCAAGCGAGACACGTTGTTTCTGAAACCACGGCTCCTACTATTCAAGTGAAGTACCTGCTGCCAGAGAAGGTGTTATCGGTTGAACTTGGTGAGGATGGTGCCGTCTTTGAGTGCGCAATCGATATCCCGCTTGCGTTGGGCATTCAATCTGCGAGCTCGATCCGAGCCGGACTCATTTTCCCTGCTGCGTCCTCTCAAGTGCAGCTTTCAAGCAGTGCTTCTGTCCGACTCAACCAGTGGCGATACCAAGAACTCGCCAATTCAGTTGGCGACTTCGCTCCGTCAGTGCTAGCTTCGGTGTATTCTGGAGTTGCTTCCCTTCAGCCAGCGAACCAGACTGGCGACACCTCTGCTGACAAGCAGGAGAGCACGGTCATTTGCACGCGATGCTCAACGGACAGCAGTGCTATTGAGCAGGAGAGTTTTGGATGCCAGACGTGCAACCTCATTCACGGAAACACGGTCTGCCGCATTTGCGCCTCGGTTTGTCACGAAGGTCACGAGCTCGTTGCGATGGGTATCATGTCAGCTGCCTGTGCGTGCCATATTCGCGGAAGCGGTCTATGTCGCTGCAGCACTCCTGTGAATGCGGACGACTTCCCGCAGCTCCAGCATCCTATCACGACTTCGCTGTGGTGCTGCAGCAAGTGCACTGTTATTAATGCGATTGAGCTAAACGAATGCTCAATCTGCGGGAACAAAGCGCCTCGAGCCGCCACCTCGACAGCGATAAGCCCACCTCAACAACAAGTATCAACCTCAAGAGCGTTGGCATTGGTGGAGACCCCGAAAGCAGTGGTAGTAAGCGTTGACTGGTCCTGCGAAGCGTGTACGATGCTGAACTCGGGCGATGCCACGAAGTGCTCAATCTGTGATACTCCTCGTCCGAAAGCAGCTGAACCCGAAGCACGCAGCGACGCTAGTGGCTTGATGACACTCTACAACGCCGCTGAAGATGTCGCCAAGCAGAATCAGCTGAGCGTGATGACCAGCTCGCCTTGGTTTTGCTCTGCATGCACGATGGAGAACAAGAGCGCAGATGATGCTTGCTACATGTGCTCAACACCGAGAGCTGCAGCAGTAGCCAACACGGTTGATTCATCGGAAGTAATCATGGCTTTGCCTCCATCGAAAACTGATCCGATCTTGCTTCCGGCTCCAATTGATTTGACCCAAGACGAGAGTGTCGCCACTGTGAAAAGAGCCGCGCCTGTCATTCCAAGCAAGATTTCATCTGCTGCCGTGGAAAATCTAAAGTTCCTTCGTGGATACAAGCAGACAGTGGCTGAGGCAACGAGCCAAAGTGAATTAGTTGCCGCGTTGCGAGCATCTTGTTGGGAGACAACTGCTGGGATCATGGACTTTTTACTCCAGGAGAGCTTCGTGACGGAGTACATCGATGGCATGTACGCCGACAAAGACGGGTACCTGAGCGGTATCGCTCGATTCAACCAAGACGGTGTTTGGAAGATGAAGGGCAAGTACAAAAAGCTGACCCAGACACAAGAAAATGCCTTGGTGCTGCAATGGGATCCATTTGCGACCCGCTTTGATGGAAAGTGGTTCCGAGGAGATGGCTCTGGAGACTGGAAATGCGTGTTGGCCCCTAGCTCATCCGAGTTCCGAGGTCTGAATGTTGTGGAAGATTCGAAGGACCCGACGCAGCTTCAGCCGTTCTACTCGGGGCTGATCAACATGAAGCAAAACCTCACGAACGTGTGCTACCAGAACAGTTTCCTGCAGACGCTGTTTATGACCCAGGACTTCCGACGATTGATTCTGTCTTCCGAGCTCGAGCGCTATGTTTCTGTGCCACAAGACGGAAGTCAATCGACAACTGGAAACGATATCCTTGGTTGTGTGCAAAACCTGTTTGCTCGAATGATTGCGTCTCAGCGTCCTTCGTTGGACTCCCACGGACTGCAGCGTTGCTTGCCGGCAACTTTCCAAGCGGGTCGACAGCAAGACACCTCTGACTTCGCGCATTACTTGATCGATTCGCTCTCGGAGCACTTGAGCCAGCAACAGGACACGGTGAATGGAGTCTCAGACATCTTCGGCGGCATCCAAGCTACGGTTTTGGCATGCAAAACGTGTGGGAAGAAGTCTGTGAACAAGGAGTACTTCTGGGAGCTGCTGCTGAACATGATCGATCTGCGATACACTCCTATCACGAGCATCGCCGCTGTGAGCGGTTCATCCATGGATATCGCGACGCCGACCGGATATGAGCGAATGAACCACGATGTGAACAAGGACAGAAACGGCGCACCGTACGTGTTTTTGTGCGTGAAGAGATGTCCTGAACGCAAGTCGACGAGCTTGATGGACGTGGATGACATCTCGCTCATGCCGATCACGGACCTGGTGGTGAAGGTCGCATCATCGATGGATGTACGCCCGACACTGCAGGGCTACGAGCGAGTCGAGCTGGATTTGAATATCGGAGGAAGTTCGAACGTTGTTGGAGGCAAAAAGCAAGTCTACCTGTTTACTCGACGTGAACCGAACGGCTCCCCGATCACGGATCTCCAAGTCATTTACGGAAATGAATCTGTCCCTGATGGCTTCAAGCAAATCCGAGTCGATCTAAACCAAGGCGAAGGCACGAAGGTGTTTTTATGCTACCGATGCGATATGCCAATCACAGATTTCAAGATCGTCAACAGCGGTATCCCTGGGTACAAAATGGTCGACCACCTTTTGAACTTGAGCCACGAAGATGCAGTCAAGCAGTACCTCGCGTACCAAGTTGGTGGTAACGAGCCTTGTTTGACAGACCTGAAGCTTGTGGGTGGCGAAGAGGTTTCTCAGTACCAAAATGAGGGCTGGACGTCGATTGGCAGTCCAACGTCGTTCACGTTTGACCCAAACCTTCCTGTTGAGATTCCTTCGACGGTGCCGTCACAGTTGATGGTGCGAAGAGGTCACGGGAACCCGATCTTTGCAGTCGACGTCTTCCGTGCTCCGCGACAGGTTCCAAAGTATAACGACTACGAAGTCATCGATATCTACCCTCAAGCGAACATGAGTGACGTTCCGTCGCTGCTGAAGGGCGACTGGATGGCGAGCGAAGACACCGACAGGACTCGAAAAGCGGTTCGAATTCACTCCGTGTCGGAGCCAAGTTCGGAAACACTTGTGATCAAGGGCAGTTTCGAAGATAAGGGAGAGATCTCTGCAGTCGCAAAGATCACGTCGACGTGGTCGCAATCTGTGTCGGACACTCCTTCCGATAGCAACCAAGTGTATCACGTCACAGGATACTGGAAAGGATCGAAGGTGAAGCAATCCCAGCTGTTTGACGTGGAGCTTCGCCCTGACGCAGATTCGAAGCTGTATGCGATAAACGGTACAATTGGCGATGGTAAAGGACGACCTGTGACTCTGCATGGCATCCAAACCTCTCAATCGGTGAAGGTGAAATGGCCGATCTCAGAGCTTTACGTGCTGCGAGGCGATGAGAAGGTTCCTGAGGGCGTTAAAGTCGTTCACGAGACGTGCTCTGGTCGAAGCGGCAACCTTCTCGCGCAAACATCGTCCCCTCACTCGCTGTACCTGGCAGTGAAACGTGAAGAAACTCCTTCAAGTGGATTTTACATCAGTGACGTCTGCGTGATCTACGGAGAGATTGATGTGGTGCCAGACGATTACAAGTGTATCCAGACCACGCCTGGAGGACATTCAGCAAACATCAACGACGGCACGGCAGGGGTTCCGATCTTCATTTGCTACCGTCGCGCGAGTGGAGTTCCAAATGAAAAGGTGCTTATGGATCTACAGCCAATGTGGACATCTGGACCGCAAGTCGACACTCTCTCGACTGGGTTTGCAAAGATCCAGCACACTCCACTGGGGATGGATGCGAATTTGAACCAAGGAACAACGGGAGTCGCAATTCACTTGTGCTTTGCCAAGTCGGACCCTGCTGAAGTCGTGAAACCTGTCGAGAACCCTCTGAATGGCGAATATGAAATCACGTCGACAGCTCCCGTTGGTTTCGGAAAGTTCCTTTCGTTGTCCGTGATGGAGAGTGTTTCGGAGGCACGCGTTGTTGAAGGCAAGTTTGGCACGATCCTCCATGGTCATCTGCCTGGTTCATTCCGGGCTACGATGTTCAAGTCCGCTCAAAAGCAAAAACAGGTTCTGCTGGGCTTGTGGAGCGCAGAGTCTCAGGGTAACCCAACGACCATGAGCGATTTCATGCCAGCGAGTTATCCATTTGAGCTGACTCTGAGTGATATTGGAGACGAGCTCGACGGGTGGTGGAGTGGTAACGACGAAACCACGACCGGCACAACTGGAAGCAGCCCGGTAGCTTCGAGTGGCGCGAGCGCAAGCAGCAGCAACATCGGTGGTGGAAGCTGGAAGTTAATGAAAGACTCGTATGTGCGCATTGCTTTCAAGAAAGACTACGGAACCGAGTGGAAGGATGGAAGGCTGATCTTCTCAGAGCGTGTTTGGCGTCACGACATTGCATCAATGCTCTCCAGGTTCGTCGCAACGCGTACACTCGGCGGAGACAACTCGCTCTCATGCTCTCAGTGCGACCGCAAAACCGAATCTCGCACCCATACTGTCATCGTGTCACCGCCTGCGCATTTGATTCTCACCGTAAAGCGGATGTTTTACGATTGGACCCAGCAAAAGACACGAAAATCCCTGCACGATGTCGAATTCCCTGCGCTGCTGACGCTGCCTTCGTTGACAGAAGAGGATGAAGAAGTGGTGTTTGATGCGCATGACAATGTGAATCTGAAAGACAACCAGCGCAATCGCCACTACGGACTCTACGGCGTGCTGATTCACAGTGGTATGACGGCGAATTCTGGTCACTACTACAGCTTTTGCCGTGAAAGTGACGATTCCAGCGAGCAGCTCCACTTGGAGGACTCCCCATCGTCGCCGTGGATCAAGTTTAACGACATGAAAGTGGAGCGATCCAACTGGAAAGAAATCAATCGTCTCGTTGCGAACTCGGTCTCGGATGCAGTGTACCTGCTTTTGTACAAGAAGCTGAGCTACCCGGTTCCAGAGACAGTGATGAGTGCTTTGCAGGACGTGCCAGACAGCCCGAGCTCGGGAGGCGATGACGAAGAAGCCATGCTGCTTGCAAAAGCGATGGCGTTGTCAATGTCTGCAGCTGGTCGAAAGCGCCACTCAGTTGACGAAAACGATGGCGAGCAGGAGACCAAGAGAGATGGGGAGGGCGACGAGAAGCCTTCGCGTCGTCTCATCCGATCGTCGATTCTGAAAGAGGTACAAAGAGCGCTACATGATTCTTGTCCGTGGGATCTACAATGTTGGTAGCTAATCTCTTCGACTTGTATGCTTGTGGTGTTTTAACAGGTGGAGAAGGAGAACACGACTTTCCTGCGAGATACGCTGGGGGCGACGTCGAGTCCTCTGCACGTGGACGACCTGCACACTCTCTTTGTGCTTCGACACTCGCTCCCGTTGCATCTCCGAGCAATCTTGGACCAGATCCAAGCATAGAGCTTGCGACGAGAAGCAGCAGCACGCAGAACACTTTAGAAGACGAATTGAGATAGAGGTTGGTGGCCTGACAGGAAGGAACACGATCTACATTTTTGTTTGTTTTGTTGGGAAATGTTGGTGTTTGTTTTGTATTGATTGCTTCAAATGAAGGGCACTCACCAGACGATCAGCGAACTCAAGAGAAGAAAAAAAAGTAAAGCTCATGCACGACGACGTACAGAAAGCAAAAAATGGACAGCGAAATGCAATGCGAAATGGGAAAATGCAGCAGCAGACAACAGCAGCGAGGAGCACGACAGCACAAGAACGCAGTCAGAACGACCACAGGCTCTTCCATAGACTCCGCTGGTTCGTCAATCACGCGGCAACGGCGCACAGACGAGGGCGTTTGAACACACCGACTTCGCCGGCCTGTTCCCACTCCGCAAGCGTGTTGCGGTACGTCTGGATCAGAAACTTGAGCGCCGTCGGTCCGCCGATCACCGCTTCGAACTTGTCACGGCTGCGGATATCCACCAGGTTCAACGACGGCATGTCCGCCGAAATTGCGTACACTGAAACAGACGTGAGCTTCGTGCAGCCCCAGAGACGCAGCTCCTTCAGGTTGCGAAGCGAAGCCACGATGCGCAAAATCGCAGCATCCGTGACGCGCGAGCACTGGGAAAGGTTCAAGTTCTCCAGCTGAGGCAGCGAGTCGCAGATGATGTCGATCGACTTGTCCGAGATCTTGTAGCAGTAGCGAAGGTTCAAGTCCTTGAGCTTTGGCAGAGCGCAAGCAATAGCAGCGACAAGCCTGGAGAAAATAACAGCGTGACGACAGCAACAGAATATCAGCATATCTGCACATCTGCACATGAAATCATGCTACTCATCAAAACAAAACACAAACAAAACTGGGACGTACTTGTCGTCCACTTTGTGGCAGTAGCGCAAGTTGAGACGGGTGAGCTTGCTGCATCGCTCCACCACGTGCACAATGGATTTGTTGTCGACGTTGTGGCAGCCCCACAGACTCAGGTCCTGGAGGTTCTCGCAAAGAGCGATGTTACGCACGTCGTCGCCGCGCACAGTGTGGCAGCCAAGCAGATCCACGACACGAAGCGATTTGTAGTTATTCTTCAACAACAGCTCGAGCGCCTTGCTCTCAATGGCCATGTCACGAAAGTGGAGCTCGCGCAGGTTCGTGCAGACGTCAGCCAGAATCAGCAGCTAAAAGTAACAGGACACGGTAACCACAAAAGAGTGAGTTACTGGACATCACAACAAGCAGTTTACTATCAGCCCACTTACCCCTTCAGCGCCAAGGGTGTCGCAGCGGTTGAGATCCAACACTTGAAGACCGGAGAGAGCTTGCTTCGTGAAAGGAGAGTCCTTCAGCACGTCCGCCGTGAACGCGTCACAGCTCGCAAGATGAAGTTCCTTGAGTCCACCAGCAGCAGCGCCACTGCGCGAGTGCTTCAACAAGCCCTTCCAGAAAGACTCCGGCTGCTGGTTGTCCTTGGCCTTGCACAGGTGCGGGTTCTTGTTGGCGCACTCCGAGCACTCATCACAGTACGACGTGAAACTCGTCGCGATCGGCTCGTCCATGAGCCACTTCTTGGTCTGCATGAGCGCGAAACGGTTCTGCATCGACAGAAAGCCCATGATCATTTGCAGACTCTCCGAGGACACGGACGCCTGGAGCCAGTCCTTGCCGTTGTTGTTCATCTTGTCATCCTCCGGCACCGCAATCCGCGCCATCTTGGTGCGTTCCACGTCACTGCGCATGGCTCTCTCTTCTTCTCTCTTCTCTCTTGATCTCTCTCTCTTGATCGCTGCTTGATAGTAATAGTAATCGTAAATTCGTCTCGTTCTAGTCGATGACTGCACTCAGTAGGTTTGCCAAAACGCCGTGCGGGTTTCGTGAGTGCGCTGGTTGATCCACTGGTGCTGCGGGCAGTCCTTCAGCATTACTCGTACACGCCGACGGAGTTTTCTGCGAGAAGGGGGGGGAGAGGGGAAGGAGACGGCAGGAACGGAGCTAGCGGCAGTTCAGTTCGCGGTCTCTTCTCTTCGCTCTCTCACTTGGGGCTTGGACGCTCGGACGCTCTTGGGCTTGGGGGCGTTCGCGTGGGCTACTGCTTGTGCTGCTTGTGCTGCTTGTGCTGCTTGTTGCTTGTTCTGTTGTGTGAGCGACTCATACAGAGCCGTGCAAAGGCGACAGGAGGGAAAAAAGGCACGGCGAAATATTTCGCGAGCAAATTGCGCATCACCGCAAAATATCATTCGTGTCTATGCGGTTAACTGGGAATTTGTATGATAGGGGAATAGTTGAACTGTACTGTAAAGATGGCAGCTTTTGTAAACTACGTCTCCAGTATTCCAACCAGCGGGATCCATTTACAGAGAACCTGAGAAATGTGGTAAATCAACTGAATTGTCGTACCGATGAAGCGAAATGGACTACCACCGAAGCAATCATATAACACAGTTAATGCAACTACAAAGGGTTGCAGCTGGCCGTGCGACATGTGTGGATTTGCCAAATGAAGCGGCGCAATCGCGATGAGCCCATGGACATTTGCTTGAACATTTTTTGAGCATGGAGCTTCACCAGCTCTGTGTGTGTGTGTGGGCAGCAGCTTCACATGTGGCTCGATGGGCTCTGGATTTGGCAAACGGAGACCGGTCACTGGCTGAAGACGCTGGTGACGCCGCGCACCTGTCAGTAGCTCAGTGGCGCGCGCGTCGAAAGAACTCCAAAAGGAGAACGAGCGAACGTGGGCGTTCTGAAGAGGAGAACAACATGCAGCGGCGGGCATGCGCTCCGACTGCTTGTGTGAATGTGGTGCTTTGTGCGTACGTGCGTGCTTCAGTGTGTTCTATCTGTGGGCGTCTGTCGATGAGAGAGATCTGAGGCTGTCGTGTTTTGCTTCCATCTAACGGAGGGAAGACGAGTGAGACCCAACAGACGACATGCGAAGCAAACTGATGACGCTAATATGTGATTATCTTATAGTTATTAAGAGTTGCGTTTGCTTATCCGAATCAAGTCAAGGAAGTTGCCTGTGGATCCGACATTCCTTAGACCAGCGCGATCAGCGAAATGAGGTCGCACTGCGGGTTGAGCGTCACCTTCTTAAGCCCGTCGATGTACAAGATGCTCACGTTGAGCTGCTTGAGCGGCTCCTGCAGCAGCGCCACCTGGGACGAAAACGGCGCGCTCTGCTGGCCCACAAGGAAGAACTGCGCGTGGCCCGTGGCAAGCGCCTTGACCATCTTGCCCACACCCGGCAGGTTCGCGGTCGTGTTGGCGATCACGACGTCGAAGAGCTGGTCCGACGTGCCGCGCGGCACGCCCTTCGCGGGCACAGACGACATGGCGTAGCCCATGTATGTCTGGTCGTGGTACATGGACAGGTTGAGCGCGCCGATGCCGTCGAGTCCGGCGTGGCCCACGTTGTGTGCGGTCACGTTGATTGCGATCCTGATGGCCGTGGCGTCGCAGGACGAGATCGTGATGTGACTGATCGTCGCGGGCGGCTCGGAGAACTGGTTCATGCCGAGCACCTCGAGGGTGCGGTGGAACTTGAGTCCGCCTTTCGTGAGGCCGATCGCGCGCACACTGAGCTCGGCGTGGGCGTCGAGGTTGAGCGACTTTTGCGTGAGCAGCACGGCCGCCATGTTGGCGAACACCTGGGGCTCCGGCACGTAGGCGTCGTCGCTGATGAGGAAGTCGTACTCCTGCTTGCCGGACTTGAGGTCCAGCGCCGGGAGCTCGATCGTCGCGAACGTCTTGCCCTGGTAGAGAAGCTCCGCCTGGGTCTTCTTGGTCTTCGCGTGGAACTGGATGTCGTGCTTGAAGCGCAGGCTTAGGTTCACGCCGAGCGTCTGCACGCCGGCGCCTTGCTCGACCTTCACGATGTCCAGGTAGTTGAGCGTGATCGCGACCTTGTCGGCGTTGTGCTGGAAGATCGCGCCGACGACCGCGAACCAGAGGATCAACAAGATGACGACGATCGCGACGACCACTGAGGCGATCACCGCACTGATCCACTTGCGCTTGGACAGCCGCCACCAGCAGAACCGCTTGGTCTTCGGATAAAGACCAGCATCGTCGTCTTGGAGCTCCTTGTCGATGTCGCTCGGCTCGATCGTGACGGACTTGATGTCCGTGTCGCGATAGAACGCACCCTTGGGGCTCTTCTCAGGCTCGGCGTGGCTTTGCGACTGCATCATTGGTGCTGCGTTTGACAAGCTGAAAGCAGGGATTCCGGCGCGAAGAGGAATGGAGAGTGTGGCTGAGCTAGTTCTGGTGCTTTGCCAGCAAGTGCGAGAATGAAAGTGAGCCGAGTAGACCAGAACCAGTGATCTCCGAGCGCAGGTAGACCGTGATCGCTCGCTCGCTGGGTGTTGTTCTGTATGTCACTGGGCTCTCTCTATCCGCAGCCTCAGCTTGGGCGTGTGTTCTGTGTGCTGATACTTTTGATACTTTTGGTGGTTATTGGGCGGCGACTTATGGTAGACGTCAACAGCCGTCAACAGGAATCCTGTTGACGCGCCAGGCTCAAAACGAGACATTCCCATGGAAATGGATCTGGTTAATCAGGCAAAGAGGACCGTCTGTCAGCCAGGTAAGTAGCGTGCACGCTCGCCTTCGATGCCGAAGGTGTTTGTGGTGGCGAGGCATGAATGCCATTGACAATGACATCGTAGAGCTCACATTGGGCGGAGCACTTGGTGATACTCCGCCTAGGATAGCTATGAGCCTGGCGCAGTTGTCCCCATTATTACCCACCAATTTGTCCACATATCTCTGCCCCAGGGCACCAGCACCTGCCTTCATAAGGCGTCAAAGGCATGCGTAAAGGTCACCAGGATACAGTAGTAAACTGTATTACGCATCACCGAAAGCCTTTCGATGAAAGGGCATCAGCATTGCGCGTGATGTTGACAAAGAGGCAGGTACCAGGGACCCGATAATCGTCATGGCGGGCAGTTAATCTCGTCTTTTTTTAAAGCGGGGCCTCGAACAGTGTGTGATTGATTTCCTACCCGCTTTTGCCTCCTTTCCTCTGTGGAAACCTTGATCCTGGGCTTCAGTATCGCCTGGACGGTGCTGAAGAAAGGGTGAGGCGCAACCGTAGTTTTAACCTACGCTAGCAAAGACAGCGGAGTCTTCATAAATTCTCTACTGAGTATCCCCACGACCATGCGCCTGTGCTTTCCGAGCCAACGCGAGGATCCGCCAGCAAAATCCCCATGTATCTTCAGCAACTAACTTTCAAGAGGCAATGAGGACGAATGTGTTGTGATTGGAGTACTGGACAGCAATGCCCACTTGGGTTTCCCTTCCAATGACAGTGATGAAAATTTTCCCATGGTGGTTAGATAGCATCCGTCATATCTGATATCGAGGTTTTGTGACAATCGGTTCAAGAAAATCTGTCAGTATGTATATTTAGAGTTTGTATGGATAGATCATCTGTGGCCACCAGAACTCACCCAAAAGAAGAGAGCTCACTCTACTACTATTATTAATACTACTACTACTATTGTGATAACCACTCAGATTGTCCATTTGAATTGTAATTCGACGGATTTAGGGTATTATTTAGACCTCGCAACCCTTATTTATATACAAAAACCAGAGCCAACTCCTTTTTATGGGTTACACCCGATTTTATTACTCCGATTTGTTTACTCACTAAAAGCTAGCACGAGTCCGATTTATATATAATTCACTCAGAATGCCCATTGTCAACTGGGCATTCTGAGCACGCAGGCACATATAAATCTGAATCAACCATGGAAAGGGGATAGAGAGACATGTGGCGTGCGCTGAACAAGCCCAGTGAAAAGCTGCGTGTGCCGCTTGCCGCTGGTAGCACTTATTTGCTTATGATTGTATGCAGTGTTCATAATGACCCATTGTTACTACTGCCGCGCTGAAAGGAGCTCCCGAGGTGGCAGCGTTATGGACAGTAGCAAGAA
Organism: Globisporangium emineosum; assembly: GCA_023334195.1. Taxonomy (NCBI): domain Eukaryota; phylum Oomycota; class Peronosporomycetes; order Pythiales; family Pythiaceae; genus Globisporangium; species Globisporangium emineosum. Next base: position 16,710 of record JAASGK010000344.1, read on the forward strand.
GCTCATAGGTGCGATATGCACCACCTCGCGATATTGAAGGCACGAGGAGGCAGGCGACTACATTTTGTGCATTTGTTGGCACTGTGTGGTGTCTGTACAGTTCTGTATGTGCATGCTCAAGACAGCTCTATAAGGTGAACAGATGGGCTTTGAGTAAAACATGGTCCACGGTTTCTTGTGGCTAAATCGGATCCACCCTGATCAACCAGCACCAAACCTGTTTTATATCCTGATTATCATTTCAACCACCCCTTTTTAATTTTAGTTTGGTACCCCTAATAAATGCGACAATTGGGTGGACAAATAAGTTGGTGATCGCAATAATTACTAAAGAGACAGAACCGACCAACAAGTGCTTCCATCACTCTCTATCGATAGAGCTCCTCTGCATTGCCCTAATAGGAATTGGTGACGTTCTTCACAGAACGCCACAGAATGGAATAGGTTGTCTTGATTATGTCTTACAGTTCGCAAGCGGCTTGCTAATACGAACTTGGTTGGATCCTTTTGCGGTCGATATTGTTCTCCACGAGCCGACTCCTCTTGAGGTCGTCGTCCACGACCGCACAGACCAGCAGCACGAGCGCGACGTCCGCATTTGCCGCGATCTCCACGTCAAAGTCGCTACGCATCGCCGTCGACGAGATCTTGTAGATCTTGGCGAGTGCCGTGTGCCCACCGCCCCGCTCCAGCCAGAGCATGGCGGTGCGCGAGCGCCACTCACCCTGCATCTCGATCTTGCAGCGCTCGCCTGTTGTGAGGTCCGTGAAGTCGACGCGCAGCGTCGTGTCCAAGTAGCCTGTCTTAGTCATGGCCCCCAGCTGGACGTAGACCTGGAGGAGCTTTGAGTCGTCAGGCTGATCACCCTCAGTTGAAATAGTCCCAGGACGACACACGTAGTAGATGCCCTTGACGCTCTCCTTCGTGGCGATGTGGACGACTGGTCGCTTGTCACCGTCCAAGAGCGTCTGAAGCTCTTTGTGCGGACCGGTTCGGAACATGGCGTTGCCGCTGGCGACGTCCTTATACGAGAGGTTCTTGGACGACGTGAACGTCTCCTTGAACCGCAGCCGTGTGACCTCAGGGCGCACGAAGCGCTCATCGATCGCAACGAGAGGCGGATCTTGGGTAGGGAGCTCAATATCCGCGTACGGGCCTTGCAAGGAACCAGAGTTGCCCATGATGACCAAGAGAAGAACAAGGTAGGCAAGTGCTTGGCTTGGGAATCGAAGAGAAAGGCGGGGCTTGCGTGGGTGTGTCTGAAGACTCCAATTGCCAAGTGAGACCAACTACAGTACCGAGAGCACTGACGACGTCTATCGAGCCGGGGCTCATATGCGAACCTTGCAACTCGATCCACCCCACTCTTGACAACTAACTGTCCAACGCATGTTGTCTTTGTTCACTCACCCACCATTGGGGACAAGAGGTTTCTGCTAACCTTTGGATACATGTCGTCGGTGAGATGGCTTGTTTATGTCGTTATTTGAGGTTCAGTGCTTTGAATATGAGGAAATGCTGGCGAACACAACAATATGGGCACGCTACGTAGTCACAGTCCTATTGAGCAATGGCCATCAACATTGTAGATGCGCTTCTGTATCCACTTTGCTACATTTTGATTCGCCCACGCGGGGTGGCTGGACTCTCTCTTCTGCATCTGTCCATGCCGAATAGGAACCGTGACCTTCACGGTTCGCAGGGGGTAATGGCACAACAAGCGATGTGATAGGGTACCGGTACCTATACCGGAACCTGGAACCAGGACTTGGTGGCGGAGGGACTTGGCGAATGCTGTGCCCTCCGTGTAACATCAGCCATTTGCTTCTAGCGAAATCAATCCAACCTGTCTGAGGAACAATCCAATTTGCTAGCGTTATATGTTTGTCCCAACGCCAAAACTTGGCACCAAAGAGTTTCCACATGATGGTCCCTCAGAGTACCTTCCGATGCAAACCTTCACACACTCAAACAGCAACACCCCTATTAAAATACAAATTGGAAGTCAGAACCAAAAACGCAACCATGCGACCGTCCTTCATATGCGGTAGCTGGTAGCCACATGGACACTCAGATAAAGTTTGTAGGGCTGCCAGCCAGCCAAGTCAACTTTGTCAAAGAATGGCCCTTTCAAGATTCCTCAGAAAACGGTCTCTGCCACCGTAACCACACCAACTATCAGTACAGTCGATCACATTATAAACTGTAACCTCTATTTATTGTGTCTCAGGTAGTGCTCTCACCAGCCAAAAGGTCATTGGTGACGCGAAGAGCTGCTCCAATCGCCAATTCCAAGAGATTGGAGAGAGAGACAGAAGCGATGGCGGGCCAGAGTCGAGCGGCGCAGCGCCGCGAAAAGAACAAGAAGAAGCAGCCTACCACCACCAGTAGCAGCGCCACTGGTAGCACCATTGGCGCCAAGCAGCAGCAGAAGAAGAAACCTCAGCAGCGACAGCAGAGCATCTACGACAGCGGCAGCGACAGCGACGACGAGCAGTTTGGTGATGCTGCGCTCGCCGGAGTGATCCCGCTCAAGTCGCTGGAGGACTCGGAGGTGCGCGACTTTGTGTCCGAGCTGGAGCAGAACGCGCTGTCGAGTAAGAAGGCGAGCAAGCGCACGCGCGCAGAGATCGCGCAGCACGAGATCGACAAGAAAAAGAAGCGCTACCGCGAGGACAAGGCGCAGAAGATCGTCTGGCGCAAGTTTGACCGCGAGAACCGCACGTTCGAGCAGTACTACCAGGAGCTGCTCCAATTGCCAGCCGAGGAGTGGGACCAGTTTGTCGCGAGTCTGAAAGAGCCCATGCCGGTGCACGTCCGTGTCAATGGTGCGTTGTTGTTGAATGGGAATCGTGCTTTACTTACTGTCCAGGAGCGTCCTTGCTGACATGTGTGTCGATCTATCCGCGTGTATAGGAAACTACAAGAGCCTTGGCGAGATCGTGACTGGGACGCTGGAAACCGATTTCGACATGAGTGACCGCACCGTGAAGCTCGCGTCGGGCGATGAGCAGAAAGTCGAGTTCGCGCCAGTGTCCTGGACCGAGAACAAGACGATTTGGAAGGTGAGTTATTGCGCAATGCTGCTGCTGTCTGGTGTTCACTATCAGTGATTTCATCAAGTTCACCAATAACCCGAATTCCCTACGTTGTGCAGCTCACGATCGATACCAAGAGCTTCCGCAAGTCGGAGCCATTGAAGGACCTGAGCAATTACTTCCGCGCGCAGTGCCATCTTGGACTGCTGCTCCGCCAGGAGCCGTCCACCAGTATCATCCCAGCGTTCCTCCAAGTGAACCCTGGCGACCGCGTGCTCGACCTGTGCGGCGGAGGCGAACACCGCGCTCCGATGATTGTCGAAGCGCTGAGCGCGACCGAGTCAACCAAACAGACAGGATTGCTCGTCGTGAATGAGCGCGACGCCAGCGCTGCGAGCAACGCGCACCGCAGCCTCACGCGCACGCTGGCGTTGTCGCGCGAAGTGGTGGTGACTGCGCACAAGGCGCTGGAGTTCCCACAGCCACACGATTACGACGGACGTGACACTGAGAAAGCGCTGTTCGACCGCGTGATCTGCTCGGCGCCGTGCTCTGGCGATGGATTGATCCGCAAGATCCCCGAGCGATGGCGCACGTGGAGCCCGTCGAACGCGTTCAAGTTCCACGGGAGTCAGGTCGCGTTGGCGCAGAAGGCGATGGCGATGGCGAAGGTCGGCGGCTCGATCGTGTACTGCACGCGCTCGTTCAACCCGATCGAGAACGAAGCGGTCGTCGCGGAGCTACTGCGCAGCGGCGACGGCGCGTACGAGCTTGTGGACATGTCGTCTATTTATCCCGAACTGACGCGCTCGACAGGGTGCGCTTCGTGGAAAGTGCTCGACGAAGACATGGAGACGGTCGCGTCGTGGGACGAGGCGTCAGACGACCAGAAGCGCTCGCTGCGAGCGACCATGTGGCCGCCAACGTCCTCCGAGGGCAAGAAGATGCACCTGGACCGCTGCCTGCGCGTCCTGCCGCACCAGAACGACACGCATGGACTCTTCGTCGCGGTGATAAAAAAAAGCAAGCAGGTCGCGGCGCCGCTCGCTGGCCCCGCGAGTCTCGAGCCCAGTTCGTCCAGCAGCAGCAAGCAGGACCTAAAGAAGAAGCTCAAGGTCGGGAAGAAAGTGCACGGCAGCTTCTCCACCATCGACGACAAGAACCTGAAGGCGATCCGCTCGTTCTACGGACTCGCGAAGCTGCTCAGTCGTCCACATTTCATGGAGCGCAGCGGTTTCGCAAAGGACAAATCTGTCCACCTCGTGACGCCAACAGTGTCCACTTTCCTGGACGACGAGTTCAAAGGACGTCTGTCCGTGTACAAAGCCGGGGTCGAAGTGCTGCGCCGCACGACCACCGGTTACGACCTCTTTGACGAAGGTGCGCGCGCGTTGCTGCCGTTCCTCTCGCGCCGCGTGGTCCAGCTGCAGATGAACGAGTTCGCGTCGCTGCTGTCCACAAAGGAGATGTGGCTCAAGAATGCGAGCGACGGCGTGCGCGACGAGCTGCTCGAGATGCACGAAGGGAGCCTCTGCGTCGTGCTCGACGACATGGAGCCCGCGCAGACCGCCGACCAGGACATCGTGCTCGTCGCGACCAAGCGCCACAGCTCGTACTCGCTCGCGTCCACTTCGTCTGCGATCGCGCGCGTCAAGATGCTCATCTCGGAGCTCAATACGGGCGACGGCGACGACGACGGCTACGACTCGTTCGAGTACGAAGACTAGAAAGCAACAGGAGCGTTTGTGAATGCATCATACTTTCATTAATCCATTGCTTGTTATCCTTCTGGAAAACCAAACGAATGGATGGGAGCGACTTGAGTGGTCAACAACAGGCAAGTGGCTTGTGGACAAAATTGCAATGCCGACGCCAGCTCAGCTTCGTGGGGAGACGGCGGATTTGCAGTCAACTGCCCAGATGGAGCAGTTGGAAGCAGCAGTGCTTTGCGTAAGGAGTTGGCGAGTGAGAGGACTCAAAGTGAGAGAATGTTGAATTAACGGACTCAATGGTGCATACGGACGGTACTGTGTTTACGTTGGTTTTCTATTGCTCCCTGGTTCTTTAGACTACAAATTATTATCGATTTCACATTCTGGTCTCAGCTGCTGACTGCCTGCTGCTGTGGATTCTTCTTCTCTCCAATTAACAATCTCATTTACACGGGAAAATAAAACAAATGCGCGCACCTCGCCGATTTTTTGTTTCGCCTCATCTGGAGATCGCGCCTTTTGTGGTGTGACTCGTGTGGCCCGAGGCACTCAGCAGACAGCTCAGTGCCGACGGCGCGAACTTGCTCGGACGGTGGTACTTGAGCGCGTAGAACGAGTCTTCAAAGACCGCAACCACTTTCGAGAACGCAAAGCTGCTCGCGCTCACGTTGCGGTCTGGGTGGATCGGGTCTTCAATCACCAGTGCAGGCTTGCCGATCTCCGAGCCGTGGTCTGCGAGTCTGTAGATGTAGCCACCATCGCGGATCGAGATGCCGTTCTTGCGGTAGTCAAAGATGATGCCAAAGAACTCCAGCAGCATCATCGTGTGCTCGCCCAAGCACACACAGCGCTGCACTGGTGGCTGTTGTTGTCTGCTGGTCTCGTCATCACTGTCCGCGGCCGACGAGCTACTGCACGATGACGACGAGTCTTCCGTGTCCGCGTTGCTGCTCGTGACGCTCGCCGAGTCTAATTGAGTATCAGGGTTGCCTGAAGTACTTGAGGAGGTACCAGTGGCGCTACCACCAGTTGCTGATACTTTAGTTGCAGACGAACTTCGAGCCCCAGCAGCCGACGATTTCGAGCCGGCAGCAGCCGCGACCGCCGCAGCGTAGCTTGATGGCGGCGCTGGGGCGGTCGCAGGAGCAGTCTTCTTGGATCGAGACGCGTCGTCTTCCGACACTTTGACGATGCCAGCGGCAACGGCGGCATAACTGAATCGCTGCGCTGGTTGGCTTTCAGACGAACCGTTATTGCTGTTTCTGTCGCCACTGTTCTTGCCTCCGGTCTCTGATACCGATCGGTTCAGGCTCTTCGGACGCGACACGATTGCAGCGTACGACGACGTCGGAGCAAGTGGAGCCGCCTTCACTGGAGAGCCAACTTCCATCGGAGTGGCGGTTTTTCCTGCTTTTGATACCTGTACTGTCGAATCGCTCCCCGCTTTGGTCAAGGAACCTGATACTTTGGTATCAAGCACTGCCAAACGTGCTGCCTCGGCTGCAAGAGCCGCGGGGGCTGGTGGGAGCGAGCCTGAAGCATAAATCGACGCCGCCAGGAAACACTTCTCGCCGTTCCGCCAGAGCTGTGCAAAGTGAATGATCATGAGCACGATCGAGTACGAGCTCAGCCCGCCGGTGTACGCGTCGTTGAGGTCGCGCTCGCGCAGCAGCTGCTTGAACACGACGGCAAGCGGATACAGCTCCGGCAATTCGTCCGCGTACCGCTTGATGAGGTCGCGCGCGATCAGTCCACTGTGGGTGGACGACGACTCGAATGTGATGTCGATCGGCACTCGGGTATCGGCGCTCACGAGCTTCAGCACTGGGATCTTCGCAGTGTCGAGCAATACAAGTGAGTGTACCCACGCCTGTGCTTCGAGGGCCTTCGCGAGCCGGCGCAGGTTCTTCACTGTGATAACCGCGTCATTCACTTCCACAACGTCCTAAAAGATACGAAAGCAGACCTAAGTATCAGCACTCGTTCACCCTGGTACCAAATTGGGAGATCACTTGCAGCAAACGTACCAGGATCACGAGGTCGACGTCACTGCTCGGGAGCCAGATGCCCGTCGAGTACGAGCCAAACGTCTCGACGTTCGAGTGCGGCCAGAGCGATTGCACGCACGTGCGCACGTTCGTGATCATGAGCTCAATGTGCACGGCCATGTCCTCCACCGTGCTGCGCGTGTACTGCGCATATTCCAGGATCTCCGTGTGCAGTCTGCAAATAAAGCATCCCCCCCCACACACACATAGTTTGGTATCAGTCTCAGACTAGCACTCCATACTCTATAGATAGATCGCCATATATGAATGAATGGGTGGCTGCTGTCCCCTACCTTTCTGTGACAGAGTGGGTCGCCGACTCCTTTCGGGTGCGTCCCCAGCTCGGCAGGAGCTTGGACGACGACGCGGACGAGCCGCTCGGCGCTAAGAAGAGCGTGTGGTTGCGGCTCTTGAGGCTGTCTGGGTCCAGCGTCTGCTCACCTGTGCGCTGCTGCTTGGACGTCGCGCTTGAAGTAGTGGATGCGGCTGATGTCGTTGCGGCGGTCGTGGCTGAGGTTGAGGCTGTCGTCACGTCCTTTGCGCTCTTCGCGTTCTGCTTCTCCTTCTTCGTCGCCTTCGCCTGCTGCTTTCCCGCGTCTGGAGAGTATTCCCAATACAACACAACACGCCCATCACGATTAGAAAACCCCACAAAGACAAGCGCGCAAACAAGAACACACAAACTCACTCTTCTTGGCGGTGCTGGCGGGAGCGGGGGTCGTGACCTTCTTTGCGGCCGCCTGCGGCTGCGTGACGAGCACGCCCGTTGGTATCGCTGGTCCCTGCTGCTTGTTGGTATTCGGCTGCTTCTGGTTGCTGCTGGTCGGCTGCTTTGGCGGCGGCGACGCTTTCTTCTTCCTCGCCTGCTCGTCGCCCTTGCTCGGGGGCGGCGCCATCACCCCCTGCCGCCGGTGGTCCACCACGATCGCGGCGTCGCGGCTCTTCATTCTTGCTGGTGGGAAGTGCTCCTGAGTGCTGGTATTCCTGTATGTAGCCGCGTGGACGATTGGATAGATGGATGGATGGCCGGTCGAGTGAATGAATGGGACAGGATGGGGGATCGATCTCAAAGCAAAGGCTCACTCGCTCTCTCCCTGTCGTGAAGAGGAGGCGAGGCGTTCTGTGTGAAAAAGTGACTGGTTTGATTGAATGGTTTGATTGATCACGGGCCTGAAATTGGATGCTTTTAGTATTTGCATATATTTGCCAAATGCATGATTTCGGTAGAGGGGCGACATTCGTTTTGTATCGAGTATTTGCTGTTGTTCATATGTACAAAATTGAACGTGACATTTCATCTGCGTTTTCTCTTATTTTTTTACTCGATTCGTTTGGATGCGAAACGATCAAAATCTGATCCTGGTTCTTTTTTTGGTTTTCACCCTATAACCCTAGGTTAATGGGTGATTGATTTAATTATTTCGAGCTTTGAGCACTGCAATCATTCGAGTAAGTACGATCGCTTTCCCTTTTCCACGAGAACTCGAGAACTCCAAACTCCAGCCGTTCTGAGAGTTGCACTGGCGAGCTGATTCGCAATTGATTCCTGAGGAATCAGCTCGTCACGATTTCCGTGCGAAAATTGTTCCGCATTCGGTGGATTCGAAATGGCATGAATAATTCATCATTTATTTATCTTGTAGTTCCACAAAATAAAAAGCACGAACCCGTTTATATTTCATCTCCCTTTAGCATAAAATATGAGATTCCATTATAATAATAATATTCTGATTTTCTCCGACAAAGTACGAATCACGCAAATTCAAAGAATCAGGCTCGCTTTTTTGGTGATCTGGTGCCATTTTGGGGGCAACCAACACGTGATAGAAAGCACCGCCGCCTGTCCTGTGCGCATAACGCGATTCACTCTCCGTCGGGCGCACAGATCTTCTATCACTCTGCCGCTTGGCATCACGCGTGCATTGTCTCTCGCAGAGTGCACACCACCTCCGCGCTCCTGTGCGCTATCGTCTCTATCTTCTCTTCAAGCGCCATCGGTGGTTCCGTTCTGTGCCGTTTGGATCTCCAGGGGACGTGGAAGAGACCAGCCATCAATCACCCCAAGAGCTACGCCAACACACTTACCAAAAATGATGATGACGCCCGACCTGCTCGCGGACCTCGCGCTGCTGTCGTCACTGAGCGTGCTCGTGCACTACTTCTTCGGGCTCTACGGCATCGTCGCGGCGGTCGCGGGCGTTTCGCTACTCGAGCACGGCGCGGAGATCGCGGCGGTGACGCTCAACAAGGTCTCGCGCTACAGCCACTTGAAGAGTGAGATCGCGAAGCAAGCACAAGGCGCGGTCGAGACCATTCGCAGACGGCGCCCCACGCGCACGCGCGACGCGATCAACTGTGATGGAGAAACACGGCGCAACGATGACAATGATGATGGAGATACTGATGATCGAGAGCAAGCTGCTGCTGACGGTGGTGATGATATTGAGTATGAGTACGAGCAAGAAGACGAAGAAGCTGGAGGTGGCGATCCGCGCGCGCTGTTGGAGCAATTCTCGACCGTGGGGTCCGATTTAGCAGACGATTTTGATCAGCAGCAGCTGCAGCGAAATAGCGGCGTGACGAGTGCACGGGACGATCTGGGCTCGGAAGAAAGCGTCCAGTCCTCAGTGGATCTCTCCTCGCGATTAGTGATTCGAGACATTGGCAGCTGCTATAACGACGATGACAATGAAGATACCACGGAGGCGACACCAACGGATATTGCGGGTGACGAGCACCAGCAGCAACAAGATCATGATGGAGCAGGCCCAGCCGCCGGTAGAACAGAGCAACTTGGTCAGCAGCAACAGCCCAGCGCCACAGCGACTCGCAACAACATCGCCAGCAACGACAACCTCATGCAGATGAATTCGCACGAACCGATTGCATTCGAGACTGAGCTGTTTCAGGGCCACGTGTATTTCCTCGTGCGCACGAACCTGGAGGATCCGCATTGGAGGCCTCTCTTTCATGGCCGCCGGCGTATGTTTTGGATCCAAGTGCAGGGCAAGTTCAAGCGCGCTCCTAAGGGTACAGTGTACCTGGGTGGTGAGCTGCCGTCGCAGATCTCGCCAGGCCTCTTCACGAAGAGCATCGCGCACGTGATCATGGGCATCATCCAGCAGCTGGTCGGGAGCGTGAACTTCAGCTTTGGCGACGCGAAGAACGAGGTGGTGCCGTCGATCGCGTTGCCGCTCTACCAGTCTGCGGACCAGCTGATAGTGACGCCAGCGGGGGAACGTCCTCCACCACTCGGCGAGCGGGACTTTGGCGAAACGGAGGCTGCTCGCAGACTGCGGCGTCAGACGCCGTTGGGCAGCGAGAAGTACGTCGTGGGCGACACGTACTCGTTCGATTTCCACACGATGTACGTCGACTTGACGCGGTGGCGCACTGCGAACTTGCCGGGGCTGAGCGAGATGGAGCTGAGTTCATTCTTTGACTCGCTGCCGCTGCGGATGGTGGCGTACGACGTGTGTGCGACGCCGTCCGAGCGGCATCTGCAGCAGCAAAAAGACTATTTGTTCAAGTTTGAAGTCAAGTACGACCGCACGGGGGGTGGTCACAGCAGCAGTCATACCAGTGATAGTAGCAGTAGTAGCAGCAACATTCGAACTGCACGAGACACGCGACATACGCAGAGAAGAGGACGAACAACGAGCATGCTTGAGCGAACCGAGAGTGGGAACAGCGAGGAAACCGTCTCGGTCGCAGGAGTCGTGAGCACGGACGGCAGTGGCGGCATGAGCACGGTGGTGAGCGAGGCGAGTTCGTTCGACGACCAGACGCTCGTGCTCGACGAAGTGCTGTTTCTGAACCAGGAGAACGCGAGGCGGCTCGCCAAGCTCTCGTTCTCGTATCTGTGCTGGCTCGAAGAAGTGGACATCGCGTCGGGCGTGCGTCGCGTGCAGTATGTGTTTTCCGTGAAGCGTAAAGAGGATGGAGGCAGCCACCATCTTGCGGTGGTCAGTGCGTACGCGCTCAAGGTGCTGCTGTTTGGACGGCACAAGGGCGGCGCA
>JAASGK010000345.1:0-27481 GCA_023334195.1 Globisporangium emineosum
GACGCGGTGGACTGTACGAGGTTCGTCGCCGACGTGCCGATCCACACCGCACTGTCGATGACGTTCGCGAAGGTCGCCCACGAGACCGTCATGCCCGTGCCAGCGACGCTTCCAGCGTACGCCAAGTGCACTTGCTGCGGCACCTTGTTAACTCCCTTCTTGACGCGGCACGACTGGTTCGGCGTCAAGTCTCCGAGCTTGAACTGGTACGAGCAGAGTGCGGACGGGTGGCAACCGAGTGGGATGAGCTTCCAGGAGCAGGCCTTGTCGTCCACTGCGGCGCTGGAGACGCCGACAGAGGCGAGGAGCGCGAGCGCAAGCGATCCCAGAAGCTTCATCTCTACTTGGTATTGAGAAGAGGGAGGGGGGGTTCTGGTGGTGTGACTTGAGTTGCGTGGACGCGTGCAAATTGCCGAATGTGACACGAGAAGCGAAAGGAGGAAGCACTTGGGCTCCAGGTCTCGACCTGTCAGGCTATCAGGTCATTTCTTCTCTTCTGTCCATCAGCAAGCAAGCCACTGTGGTCACTGGAGGATGGGTCTGTGGATGGCGTAGCTTTGAAGTTGAAGAGTCATCCATCACAAGTAAATCACACAGAGACCAGACCGAACGCAAACGAAAGTAAATGTTAAGAGTCCTTTACGTGGAAGGCGAAAACTGATGGCGTTGAATCTTGACTGCGACGGTGTCCATTCGAAATTGAAAGCGATCATAAGGCGCCTGTCATTCCCGAATACAGACACGCCATAGTGCATGGAGCATCCACATAGAGATTCGGTAGCGCAAAGTCGTCGAGTAGTCGCCGACTGACTGACTGGGTGGTTGGTTGTAGTGATGCCTCGCAACAATTCGTAGCACACTCGTAAAGAGTGATACAAGAACAGACACCCAGTACACGCATGCAAGAGCAGCCGTGGGGATGAGTGGGTGCAGTTCTCTTTGCATTACGCCAATATTGTACCGGTACCCACCCCATCATCAGTGGCTCCAAGCCAGTCATCTCTCCTTTAATCGAAAATCGGTGTTGGCGATTAACGACCTGGTTTCTTTTTTCACGGGAGGAGACCTCGGAATCTGTTACCTGCCTTCACTCATCTGATCTCGCGGCGTGAAAAGGAAACAGGGTCACTCTTCCGGACGAACACGTTGAATCTCCGCGAGGGTTCCCCGCTGACCAGGATGTTGCAGTTTGTAGTGGTGGCTTCTGGTTGTATTGTGTGTATAAATTCCTTACTGGTCCTCTAACTTATTGATCAAAGCTAAGCTTCACCGTTCGCGTGTTTGTCTGTTGCTACTATCTACTGTGCGTTCGACTCGTTGATCGTCATGCCCTTGAGCTCGCGCAGGTACTCCTCGGGCACGCCCTGCCGCTGGAGCTTCCGCAGCGTGTCCACGCGCACTTTCTCGGCGATGATGCTCTCTTTCGTGGCCTTCTTCTTGAGGAACTTGGCGTCGCTCTGCTCAAAGAGCTTGGCTTTCGTGCGCCGCTGCTCATTGCCGTCGATCTGCTGCTTGAGCTCCGCACCGTGCTGCATTTCGCGCTCCTTGGTGGCCCGCAGCGCCGCGCGCTGGTGCTGGAACTCTTGCTCCACGTGCTCCTGCGCGATCGCGTCCATGTGCAGGTCGACCTGCTGCTGGCGGCGCGTCTGCTCGGCGTGGAACGCCTCTTGCCGCTTGCGGTCTTTGAGGATCGTCTGCACAAGCGTGTCCTTCGCCTCGCGGTCACGCTTCTCCTTGTTGCGCATGTTCTTCTCGGCGTCTTCGCTCGCCTTCTTGGCGCGGAACTCGTCCTGGACCGCCTGCTTGTCCTGCGCTTTCTCCTGCTGCGCGCGCAGTTTGGCGATGCGGAGCTCCTTGGACTTGCGGATGCGCAGCTCCTCTTTCGCTTTCGCCTCCTCTTCGATCGCTTTCTTGCGCAGGTAGGCGGCGACGACCATCTCCTCCTGCTTCTCGCGCTGCACCGCGTCCTCTTTCATCTGCTTGATGCGCTCGTTCGTGTCCGCGACGTCCTTCATCATGCCCTTCATGCGCTCGTGCTGCTGCTCGACCTTCTTTTTTTCTTCGGCCTCGTACTGCTTGTACGTGTTGAGGATCTTCTGCGCCTCGATGGCTTTTGCCTCTTCTTCCCAGATCGCCTTCTTCTGCCGCTCGCCGATCTGCTGCTCGAGCATCTGCCGCGCTTCGATCCGCTTCTGGTAGGCTTCCACTTCTCGTTCCTTGCGCACCTGCAGCTCCGTGACGCGCTCGCGCTCCATGATGCTGTCATGGATTCGCTCGTACCGCGCTTCCATGCCCTGACGCTCCTTCTTGTGCTCCTGCAGCTCGTCGCAGAGCTTGTAACCCGACGCCTGTAGCGCCAAGGAATTGATGCGTCGGATCGATATCAGGTGCTGGTTACGGAGCACCTCTTCGCCCGTGAGCAGCGCTTTCTTCTCGGCCTCGATTTCCATCTCCATCGCCGACTGCTCGCGTCGAGCGCGCACTGCGAGCTCTTTCTCCATCATCTTGCGCTTGCGCTCCTCGGACTCGTGGCGCGTCGCCGAGAGCTGCTGGCTGTGCTCGTGCTTCAGGTGCTTGACGTCGTCGTCCGTCAAGATCACCGCTCGACCCTACATGTACACGTAGAGCAACGAAATTAGAGAGACTTGCATTGCTTCCCACAAGACAGTAGGTCCTAAAGGGCTACCCTTACCTTGATCCGCTCGATCTCCAAGACGCCCACCACTTTGGTGACGCCCGCGATGTCCTGTCCTGCCATGCGATTCGCGCTCGATCGCTGATTCCCGCCGCTACCGGCCCGCATCCCCGCAGACGCATGCCGAGTAGTCGCCATGGGGTGCTCGCTCGCGTGTGTCGCCTTGAAATCACTCGGCGTCGTGTCTTTTAGAAGAAGCAGCCCAACGTGTCAGCCCACTGGTCACGGACCAGACGGGCTTTGTGCGTTAACACTCGTATAGAACCACGACAGGCGAGTCGGCATTAGATGATAGGCATGCTCTATTGTTTGGGGGCGAATCCCAGCATTGCCCATCAAAAGTGTAGCCATTCCACAATTAGATTTTGCCACGTCAGTCTCGAAATAGGTACGGTTTATTTTCAAAAATAACCGGTATTTTGGTATAAACCGGTATATCGGTACAAGTTGTGGTGTGTGACTGGCGCAACGTGGGTCTGCGCTAAAGTACGATTATTTCTGCCTGCCATTTATGCGATTAAGTACGATTGCCGCAACCTGCCATTTATCACTGGCTGCATGCATTGCCCACATCATCAATCGATTCGATCGATCAAGCAAGGCGACGCGATGGCAGCGAACAAAGTGGGCAGCAAACGCAAGCGGCAGCAGAGCCACAGCGAGCAGGACAAGTTTTTGCACAAGAGCGGCGTGCTGCTGCAGCGCGAGGCGAAGAAAGTGCGCGCGTTCCAGGTGCGCAAGGTCGTGCAGCAGCTCAAGCAGTCGCGCGCGCAGCTCGAGACGGCGCAGCAGGAGCACCAAGAGCTCCTCGGCAAGCAGAGCGCTGCTGGTGATAATGATGGCGACAAGGCCAAGCAGAGCGACGCGCTTGCCAAGAAGGACAAGCAGGTCAAGAAGCTGCAGGCGACGGTGAACAAGCTCGAGAAGGAGCTCGTCGTGTTCAAGGCGCTGGACCTAAAGGCGGTGGTCGCGCGCGCGATGGAGACGACGGGGCTGGAGAAGAAGAAACAGCTGGAGCAACAGAAGAAGCTGCAGAAGAAGCAAGAGGAGCAGCAGCAGCAGCAGAGTCGCTACGGAGGCGACGACTCGGACGATTACGACGACGACGAGTCGGACTATGGGCGCGAGCGACAGTTGGCGGACGAAAGTGGCGATGACGACGACGGATTCGACTCGGAAGAGTACGAGAATGCGCAAAAAACGGCGGGTGCTGCTGGACGAGGAGGAGAAAACGACTCGGGATCCGAATCAGAGTCGGACAATGAAGGCAGCGAGCAGGAAGAGCAGGAGAAGAACGACGCAGCAGAGCCAATGGAGCAGTCAGAGGAGCCAACGACGGTGCAATCGAATGAACCAAAGGCCTCGGAGGAGTCTGCAGGTGTGAAGGAACAGTCGGAGCAAAACGCGTCTCCAGAGACTCTCAGTGAAGATGCTGATGCGCAAGCGGAGGCGCCGATTGAGGAGAACCAAGAGACTGGCAAAGCCAAGCAGCACGCGGACCTGCAGCTCCAGAACATGCTCGTCGACCGTATTCTCGCGCACAAGCAGATGAAGCCCCTGCTGGAAGCGATTGAGAAAGTGTACGTTGTGTTTCGATACTACTGCTGCCATTTCTTGTGATTTTTCTTAGAATGGAAGTCTCTAACCATTGTGTCCATTGCGTACATTGGCAGCCTTGAGAAAGAAGAGCGCGAGGACGAGAAAAAGCTTCGCAAGCAGGAGAAGAAGGCGCTCAAGCGCGACCGCAACGAAGTGCTGATCGGCGGCCGCAGTTCCGCGGCGCCGACGTCGCTCTTCCTGGGCTCGCTCTCTGGTCGCGGCAGCGCTCTCGACGACGACGATGCCATGAACGGCGGTGGCATTGGCATGTCGTCCAGCTACATGGACGGCGCGGAGGACGACATCGCCGAGTTCCTCGGCGAGAAGAAGAAGAAGAACCGCATGGGCCAGAACGCGCGTCGTCAGAAGGCGATCCGCATGGAAGAGTCTGCGAAGCGCAAGCAGGACCGCGAGAACGGCGTCTTCCGCCCGTTCGGCCCTCGCAAGGAGGACACTTTGAGCAAGTACGGTCCGTCCGAGCGACCAAAGAAGAAGAAGCCAGCGGTGGAGGTGCAGGGCAAGACCAAGGGGGGTAGGAGCAGCAGCAACAGCAAGCCGGAGAAGGACCAGCAGCGACGAAGCGGAAATGGTCGCGAGCGAGAACGGGAGCGTGGCGCGCCACCACCTCGTGCTGCTGTCTCTAGTCGACCGCCACCAGTCAACGCACCACCGAAAGCGGAGCCGTCGCACCCGTCGTGGATCGCCAAGCAGGCGCTCAAAGAGAAGGAGAAGGCATCAATCTCGGCGTTCAGCGGCAAGAAGATCACGTTCGGCGACGACTAGAGCGCGAAGTGGTTTAGTAAGCATAGAGGGAGGCGCAATTGGCTTCGGGTCGTCCATATACATTTGTTTTCAGCACAGTTCCTTGTTTCAACTATGCTGTGGCATTGATGTTTTTGTGGTGGATGGTCGCAACTGGGTCTACTTTATGGCTACATTATGTCTGTGGGCTCGAGAGCGATCACCTCATAGAAAATGAGAGGTGATTTAAACGGAGTAGTATAAAATATCAAGGCATCTCTGGAATACTTGGGGCTTCAGATTGACCGCCACCTGGGCGGGAATCAGTCAACTTTAACCCATGGCTTCGTTGGTCTTGGCGTCCTTGTCGGGTGTGGAGGGGTTCCCTGACTCGCTCGTTCTCTTCTCATTCTTCAAGCTGCGCCATGCTGTCCATCCAGCACCTCGCGTTTTTTATTGAGAACCAGACGGCTGCATTCGTCATCCTGGGGGTAATACTGACCAGCGCGCTGCTCCTAGGTGCTCGTGCGCTGGTGGGCCTCTTGACTCGCAAGCGACCGGTTTTCAAGCACGCGCAGCCAGCGTTGACGCTGCCTGTTCTTGGCAACATCCTCGATCCGACGCTTTTCCATTCCGAAAGGGTCTACGACTGGATCACGGAGCAGTGTGTGGCGTTCGGCAGCCAGCCCTGGCTGCTCTCGATCCCTGGCAGCGTGCCGAGCATCTTTATCTCCACGCCGGAGTTCTACGAAGACGTGCTCCAGACGCAATTCGACAGGTTCCGGAAAGAAGAAGACGGCACCGAATACTTCACCGACCTCTTTGGGAAGAGCATGCTGACTTCGGATCGCGACGCGTGGGTGTTCCACCGCAAGACCGCGAGCAACTTGTTCTCGCAGCGGATGCTCCGGGACGTCATGTACGCAGCTGTGCGAGAGATCGAGACATTCTGCGACGTGCTCAAAGTGTACGAATCAAGAGACCAAGGCACTGAGCTTCAAGACCGTGCTGTCTCATTTCACAGGCGACGTGTTTGGCAAAATCGGCTTTGGCGTCGACCTGAACTGCTTGGAGTAGGGCGTGAATGGGGGGAAGGGCAACGAGTTCGTCGACGCGTTCGCGGCATCGACTGCGGTTATCTTCTTGCGGTTCACGCAGCCCGTGTGGCGCTGGCGGCTCAAGCGGTACCTCAAGATCGGCGCCGAAGGCAAGAACACAGAGTACATCAACGTGATCGACAAGTTTATCTACCGCCTCATCGACGAATCCATCGAGCGCAAGAACACCAGCGATGCCTCGGAGCTGGGAGCCACCGCGCCACCTTCCACGGACCTCATCTCGCTCTTTCTCACCAGCCCCGTCGTCAGGAACGCGGAGAACCTCAAGCGCAAAGCCGCCGACGACTTGGAGACGCAGCAGCTCATTCGCGACACGGTGGTCAACTTCGTCTTTGTGGGCAAAGACACGACGGCAAACAGCATGTCGTTCTTCCTTGTCATGGTGAACCGACACCCCGCGATCCTAGCCAAACTCCAAGAGGAACTGTGGAAGAAACTACCGCGATCACCGAGTAGTGGCGAATTCCTGATCCCCTCGATGGACGATTTGCCGCAACTGACCAACCTCGAGGCTGCGATTCGCGAGAACCTACGCTTGAACCCGATCGTGCCGATCACCCCACGTCAGGCGGAAGAAGACGTAGTGCTCTCCGATGGCACGCCGGTCCCCAAAGGCGCGCGCACAGTGCTGGAGCTTTACGCTACGGGTCGCTCGACATCGGTCTGGGGAGACGACGCGCTCAAGTTCAAGCCCGAGCGATGGATCGACCCAGTCACGGACAAGCTGGCAGCTGTGTCTCCATTTAAGTTCATCTCGTTCTTCGTCGGTCCCCACCAGTGTATGGGGATGAAGTTCGCGATGATGGAGATAGAGTGCACTTCGGCAGTGTTGCTGAGCACATTTGACTTTTCGACGGCCGAGGATCCGTGGGAGGTCACGTACGAGCCGGCGATGGACTTGACCGTGAAAGGGCCACTGATGGCCAAGGTGTCGTCCCTGGTTGATTGATGGGGGCGCTTGAATAGCGTTTGTTGAGCCAACGCGATGAGCGTGACAAGATGATGTCAATAATTCTTCTGTACCGTGGATGACGGCCACTTCCTGGCCGTATACTTCGATCCCTCGGAGGCTGACCGCAGCACGTGTAGAGTAGATCCCCTTCATACCCTATGCAATAGATAATCTGGCCACGTGGAGACCCTATCGACCCGATAAAGTATGCCTTCCTCATCCAGAAAGTCTATCGATCTCTGGGCATCACGAGTTGAGTCTCATCTACTCATCTGTCCTGTATGGAGGAACCGTGCGTGTTCATAGTTCAGGATTCCATTACCTCTTTACTTCTGCTTTCTTCAAACAGACTGAGAAGACTGGTGGAAACTTGGATTGTCTAACTGCGGAACATCTTGGCGACCTGGTGCGCGAGACTGGTCTCCGACGGCGCGCACTGGCGTCTCAGCTCCGGGATCTCCTTCTTGATGATGTTCTCGATCGCGTCCAGCTCGGCCGCCTTGAGCTTCGGCAGCGCGCTGAAGCCGAGCGTGTGCACCGAGATCTGGATGCTCGGCAGCACGCGCTTCCAGAGCGCGAGCACGTACTCGTCGCCCTCGGCGAGCTGGCGGCCATAGAGACGACGGAACTGGTCGCTCAGGGCGTCCTCGGTCAGCAGGTCCTTCTCCAGCTGACTCAGCACCGACGTGTTATTCCACAGAAGACCAGCAGTCGCAATCACCGAGAGAATAGAGACACCAGCGGCAAATTCAATCGGGGCACCGCTGAAGAGCGCCGACCCCGCGAGGGCATTGCCACCGATCAGAGTGGACGCCACGAGCGCCGCGCGACGCCACTTCTCGCTGCTGTATCGTGAGCGGATGTCCTCAAAGATGCGCGCGTGCATTTGCAGCATGCGGGACGAGTCGTACAGGTTCGTGATCAGGTTGTCGACGCGACGCTCCGGCGCGCGCACGACCTCGCTCACCACTTCTTCGCGCATCGCGTCCAAGTCGCGCAGCGACGCGCCGAGTCCACTCTCGGTCTGCAGCTGGCCCTTGTCGTTCTGCTTCACAGGCACGCACATCGTGTAGATGCGCGGCAGGTCCTTGAGCGGGATGACCTTGGACAAGTTCCAGCAGAGCGACCCATAGGCACGCGCAAAGTCGTGGATCTTGCGGAACTGGTCGACCTTGTTGAGCACAATGTGCAGCTTGTGGTCCATGCCGACGAGCGAGCTAGTGAGAATCGAGAGCGTCTCGCCGGTTGTACCTGGTTTGTCTGGGTCAAAGAAGAGTAGGATCACGTCCGCGCGCTCGGCGTACCAGCGCACGACCTCTGGGAACTCGTAGCCGCGGTCCGAGCTGTCGCCGTTGCCTCGGTATGTCAGCGACGCTGGCGACCCCGACGAGCTGCGGAGCGAAGGCGGGACGCTGTAGTAGCTGTTCGCGTGCACGCTCTTGGGGCTGTCGATCATGCCCGGACTGTCTACGAGCATGAAGTTGGCGTTGATGCCCTTGCGCACCTTGAGCTGCGTGCGCTGGACGAGCGCGGGGCCGTAGCTGCGCAGACCCGAGAAGCCAAGGTCCGGGTCGCCCACGAGCGCTGGTCCGTCCTGGTCGATGTCTTCGCTACCGGGCGCGATGATCGTGAAGCCGTCGTCGGTCGGCGCGACGCCCGTGCTCTGCACCTCGCGCTGCAGCAAGTAGTTGATAAAGGTCGACTTGCCGGACGAGTGGTTGCCCAGCAGGAACACGAACGGCAGTGACGGCAGCTTCTCTTCCTTGTGCTTGCGGTCCAGCGGTCCGAGGATGCGCTCGTTCAGCGGCAGCAGCACCTTCGCCTCGAGCTGGCTCGTCTTCTGCATCAGCTTGATCCACTTCTCGTCCTCGATCGCGAGCTTCGAGTCCTGGATCACTTCGGACATCGTGGACGCCAGCGCCGCGCTGCCGGTGCGCAGGAGCGGCACTTGGACGCGCGACCGCAACAGCGCCGAGGATGCGCTGGACATTGTCGTCATCGTCGTCGCGCGGCGGCGTAGCATGGCGCTCGCCATCGTCATCGCCATTCTCTCTCGCACGCGCTCTCTCTGGTGGCAGACGATCAATCAATTGGCAGATGAAGCTTCAGTCAGTCGGGTCGTTTTTCTTTGGCACCCCACAAAATGTCGAAGTGGTCCACACGACGTAACGCGAGACAGTTACGTGGGCCACATGGTGGCACAAAAATAAAATAGTGACAGGGCTCTTATTTGGTTGTTGACAGCCCAATTGTGTCACACCTTGTAAACCTCTATTAACAGCTACGCACACTTTTTGCTCTATAGAGTCAATTTAAACTTTATTTTATTGAGCTATTCGTTTTAAAAAGGATCAACATAATGAACTTCAGAATCGAGGGTTACGCTGCGCATTCATGTCAACACTTGTGTAATCATCTCCCCAAGTACCGTACACATTTGGAAAGTTCCTCTGGTTGTCCCAGCCAGTGCCGACATCTTGATCTAAGTATGGCCTTGCGCCCTTGTGAATGACCAGCCAGCGCATTCACTCGCTCATTTCCCAATTGCACAACACAAGACGCATCTCCAAGACGACACCAAAGCATCAGAATGGTCGAGCCGATCCCGAGTATCAAGGTGGAGCTGAAGGACCTGCTGGCCAAGCTCGTGCGCCGCGAGCACCTGAGCGACGACGAGGCGGCGATCGCCATCCAGCTCATCGCGTCCGAGGCGTCGACGCAGAACCCCGTGGGCGTGGGCGTGCTGCTCGCGCTGCTGGCCGCCAAGGGCGAGAGCGCCAGCGAGGTCGCCGCCTTCGCCAAGTACATGCGCACGCAGTCCATCAAGGTCAAGGTGGAGGTGAGTGAACGCAGCGCTCTGGTTATCGCAGTGCTCGTAGTTGGTATTGGTGATGTGGTGCTGATTGTTTGCTGTCGTTGTTCACTGCTGTTTTGATGTGACATGACGCGATGTGAATACAGTCGGAGCGCCCGACGCTGGACATTGTCGGCACGGGCGGCGACGGTGCCAACACGGTCAACCTGTCGACTGCCGCGGCGGTGCTCGCTGCTTCGTGTGGTGCACTGGTGGCCAAGCATGGCAACCGCTCCGTGTCCAGCAGGTAATTTGCAAGCGCCTGTATTCTATGTACACTCCTAACTGGCGGTTGTATGACCGTGCTAACGTTTGGTGTCGCCTATTCATGATCAGATCTGGCTCGGCGGATGTGCTCGAAGAGCTCGGCGTGCCAATGCTCAAGCCTGACGCGATTGCACCATGTATCAGCGAGGCCAACATTGCGTTCATGTACGCGCCTCACTTTCACCCAGCGATGCGTTTCGTGTCTCCGATCCGCAAAGCAATCGGTATTCGCAGCGTGTTTAACGTGCTCGGCCCACTGCTTAACCCCGCTGGCTGCAAGCGAGTCGTCATTGGTGTGTACACCCCGGACCTGCTCCAGGTGTTTGGCGAAGTGTTTGTGGCGCTCGGCATTGAGCACGGACTCGTCGTGCACTGCGCGGGTCTCGATGAGCTCAACTCGATCGGCACCGCGGATGTGGTCGAAGTGAAGTTGGGCGAGCCGTTGCGTCGTTACGCGATCGCACCGGAGGAAATCGGCATCCCGGTCAGCAAGCTGGAGGATCTGAAAGGAGGCGATGCGACGGAGAACGCTGCGATCCTGCGCGCAGTCTTCTCTGGTGGCGCCGCCAGCGACAACGCGATTGGCAACACGATCGCGTACAACGCTGGCGCCGGTCTTTACGTGTACGGGCTCGCTGACAGCATCAAGAGCGGCTACGAGATCGCGAAGGCGAAGCTCGCGTCTGGTGACGCGCTCGCGACGCTCGACAAGTGGGCGGCGACGGCTCAGGCGCTCCACAACCAGCCGGTGTGAAATCAATAGGTAGGAAAAAACGGAGAGGAAGGTGAAAGGTGAGGCGATGGTGAGGTACAGAAATATACCTGGTTCTGCATGGATGGTGGGTCAGTCCCATATTAATAGCAAATTTGATGGCTACGTGCGTTTGAAAAGCCTGGGGCTTGTGTGTTGGTATTTTCTGAGCTTGTAGCTTGGCGTGGTCGATCAAAGCAGCATTGTGGTAGTGGGGCCGTGGAAGAGCTCTCAGTCATGAGCTCCACGTTGAGCGAGTGTCAGTATGCGCAGCAGCTCGTGCAGACGTACTTCCGCATACTCACAATCGGCTGCGAGAGAAGAGGACAAAGTAGTTCACCCGTGGCTTCAGCTTCAGAGGAGAGATGCTCGAACACGTATTGTCGGTCCAGTGCCAGCAGCAATAGCAGCGTGTCGCCCACGGATGCAGCAATCCTGAGCGTGTACCTGGCGACGCAAGCTCCGATTCCCCTCTGCATGCCGATTGTCAGCTACTTCCCGTTACCACAGCAAGCAGATGATAACATCAAAGAAGAAGAAGTCAATGAAGATCGTCCAGAGACAGACGATGGCGATGGCCAGGAAGAACAAGCGGCAACGGATTCGATGGCTCATTTGCTAGGCTCCACGCCGCGCAGACGGCTCTCAAGCGCAGTGGAGCTCGATCTCACGTTCAACAACCTCAAGACCACCACCAGCAGCAGTCATTTAGCAGCTCCAGCTAGGTATCCAATAGAAGAAGAGCAGGAGGACGAAGACGCTGAGCACCGCGACCGCGTGTCGAGGTCTTCTTTGGGTGACAGGAAGCTCAGTCTCCCCAAGCAGAAGCTGCTCGAAGCGCTCAAGAAGAGCTTTCCTGGGATCGCTCATGGCCGCACGCTGGGGATCAATCTGGACAACCGGAAAGCTGGTCGATAGAAGAATGCTGCGCAGTACGAATGATTTATGAGACCAACTTGCATGAATACAACAACACCATTCATTTCAAGGCAAAATCCCACCGAGCTCTTGATTGATCTTCAACTTTGTCACGTGGGGATTTCGGTCGCATACAGGTAGATAGGACGCATGTAGTCTACAATTTCTTTGGTTTTCTTTCTTCTTCGTTGAGAGGGAGGGGCTTGAGAGAGGCTGGTAGGTGGCAGCACCAACTGCTCTTCCGAGCAATTTCACAATAGGAGGGGATGGTGGGGCTCGAAACTTAGTTTAGCTTAAATGCCTTGCACGGGCATCTCAGCGACGTCAGGCAAGTCCTGGACGGGAGGAGCAGCAGCAGCGCCGCCAGTGCCTGGGAGAGGCTGTGGGTGCCACGCTGGAACGAGCGACAACAGAAAGCCCACGACAAAGTACTTGATATCTTGAACGAAGCCTCGGTCCGAGGAAATACGGAGCACGTGCGTGAGATCCAGTCGCGCCAGACCCGCTGCGACTCCGTTGAGGCGACCCACTCCAGCGTTTGCATTGATGTTGTTGATGTTGTTAGCATCTTCAGCGTGATTCTCGTTCCCGTTCGCATCGGCGGGTGGAGCGTAGTGGCGCTTGTAGACTTCGTAGACCTTGGCCAAGATTCCAGTGATGTGCCTGCATAATAAAATCAAAACAAGGGTCAGAAATGAACCTTTCAACCACAACAATAGCAAGCAGAACGTAGAAACGTACAGGTAGGAGATGAACGACAGGAGCGCCAGCATGAGCACGCGGTCGTTCGGCGTGTCTTGTCCGATAATGAACAGCATGAACGCCATCTTCATCGCCAGGCGGATGTCAAACAGCGGCAAGATCTCGCGCGCGATCTGGACAATCAATCCGTCCTGGCGTGGCACTGCTGCCACATTTGCAGCAGCAGGTACAGCGGTGGTCGCTGGGTGAGCTGCGTGCGGGAAACCTGCGACGCCGACCGCAGCAGCTGGGCCGACCGGGTGGACGCCAGGGTGGTGCATGGCGTTGTACATCTGCGGGTGGTGCATCCCCATTCCAAAGTAGTGTCCAAACTGAGCATACTGAGCGTACTGGTGTTGTTGAACCTGCGCTGGTGGTTGCGTGGGAGCACCAGTCGCGGTTGAGGCATTGCTCGCTGGTGTGGTTCCATTTTGCTGCGTGCTGGTTTGTTGGTAGTGGGTCTTCAGGTACTGTAGGTACTGGATTTGCGCCAAGATCATCGCCTGCTGTTGCATCAACATGCCTTGTGTGAGCAAATCATGGTGTTGCTGTTGTTGCACTTGAGTAGCGTGGGCGCCGTGAGGCGCTTGTGGCACCTGGTGGCCTGGAAAGTGTCCGAACGCTGGGAAAGTGAAGTGAGTCGCTGTGGGCGGCAGTTGCTGTGGCGGAGCATTCGCCGCTGACTGCAAACCATTGATGTTCAATGCAGGAGGAGCAGCGACTGGGTTACTTGGCGCTGGTCGTGGTGAATCAATCGCCGCGCGGTCCGTGGTCGAAATGTCAGTCGAGACGATGCGGTTCAACGTTCGCGCAGCTGGAGCAGGAGCTAACACTGGTGCCGCCGTCGCTGCAGCAGCGGTAGAAGGGGTAGACGCAGCACTGCTTCCACCTTGCTGACTGGTAGCGTTCGCCTTGGCAGCGCTCGCCGGCGGGGTGCTCGGTCCGCTTCTTGGAGGTACCGACGTCACGAGCAGGTGGAACACCACCGCCGTGCTTTCTTCCGCGCTCTCTTCGCTCTGCACCTGGTTCTGCATCAGACAAATCACACATACACACATATTAGCTACGAATCCGCACACAGTACGCGTGTGCATGCAGCAATCCAATTCAGGCGTACCACGTTGAGGATTTTCTGGAGCGCGTCGCTGTCGGCGCAGATTTTGCCGCCAAAGATGAGCTTCTGGTGCGCCGGGAGCGGGTTCCCCGGGAACTGCTCGTGCACGCGCTGCTTGAGCTGCCTCACGAGCGCGGTTTCCTCTAGGATGAACTGCTGCTGCTCTGTCGGCGCGTACACGTTCTTCACTACGATCTTCACTTCGCGCGGCGCCATGGTTGTCCGCTTCTTCCACGTGGTTCTCTTGCTTTCTGTTTGTTGGTATCGGTTATGTGCTTTGTGTGCACAGGCCAGAGAGCGTAAACCTGGAATGCTGGAACGTTATACTTTGTGGCTTCGTTTCATTGGCTTAAATAATGCATTATTTTGCCCAATAGTAATGTCAACGTATTTAAGTGAGGTTTTGTCCACATGAAAAATGACGTGGCAGTCACAGTGCGATGTTGAAGCGGTGAAAAAGCTGCTGGGATTGGGATGAAAAAATTGGTGTTGTGGGTCTCTCAGAAAAACAGATTGGTGCGCATGCGCAGATTGCGCTGGTGATGGCGTGAGAAGAGAGAACAGATCAGAGAATGGCAAATCGACCACAAAGCGTTGAGCATTTGAATTTTTATTTGTCAAGCGCAGATGCCTCCCTGAAACGCACGCTCAAAAGTCTGGGGGACATTTTTTGATAAATCAAGCACCCAATCCGGTTTCGGTGCTCAGAACATGAAAATGGTGAAACCAAAACCAGCTCGGATCGCTTTCACCACAACAAGCAATTGCTCCAATTTTTCAGCTTCCTGAGCGAATTGAAGTGAATTAAAGCAGAACTGTCATTTTCGCGATTTATTCACAAATATATATGTTGTTTTACTGGAGTTTCGTATGGTGTGCAACTCTGGAGCAAAATAATACACATTTTGAGGATAAAAGGAACAGACGAACGAACGACACGCAAGACTTCAAGGTACACTTTTTTTGGAGGAGGCGAAGGAATGGCTGGCTGGTCTTTCTCTGGTTGCCAAAGGCTGTAAATCAAGCAAACTGTGATGCGTCAGCACCAGCACAAACGACATCATTCAAGCAGTTTTGTATCGCTTCTCAGTTGTTTTGGTTTTACAATTCAAAGATAAACTTTTTTATACCACTGCACACATGTCAAACAATTGTGCAACAAAAAGAGATTGTTTTGTTGCCAGGGACACCAAGCTTTGCATGATCGCCAAAACAAAATGCTGGCCTTCCTGTTCAATTTTGATGATGTTGCAATTTGATTTTTTCTGAACACTTCTTTTTAAAGGTTCCGTCATTGCTCCAAAACCAGTACTCTAAACGATTAATCACAGCATACTGGATTTAGTTATCAAACTGCTTAGAAGTCAAATATAGCCAAATTAATGAATTTAGTGTAACGCGGAGAAAATGTACTGATTTTCTCAACTAACCAATTTATTGATAATGTACTGACTCAAGCGATCTGCTTTTGTGGAACGGTTGTTCGCGGGTAGGGCTTTGAAATTTTCGCGGCGAAAATGCTGGTGTGTTTTGGTCTCTTTTTGTGTTGTGTGGGTTGCGCGCGAGACATGGAGGAGCAGTCAGTCAGTCACGCAGGTCAGCCCCGTGTCCCCGCCCGCTTCGCCCTTGTGGATGTGTAGTTTGGGCCAAAACAGCAGCCCCATACACACACAGCACCAGTTCATATTGCGGACGGCGGCGACCCTCTTTCTCTCCATTTGCGGACGGACGGACGGAAATTGCGGAATTGAACATTGAACCCCGCGCTGTGCGTGACTGACAATCACTCTCGCAAAAGGGAAACGAGCGCGCGGACAGACAGCGCAGTATCAGGCGAGCACCAGAGCATGCGCAGCTAAGCGCTCTTTCTCAATCGAATTGATCGCTATCTATACAAGCAGCAGAGCAGCAGGAACAGTGTCGGATTCACAGCAGCAGCAGAAAGGCAAGAGCAGGATGAAGCTGTCGGCGGCGTCGTCTTTCTTCAAGTCCTCTGGGGACACGACCAAGAGCGGCGGCGCGAGCGCGAGTGCGAGCACCAACGGCAGCAGCAAGAGGAGGGCGGGAGGGACAGCGCGACTGCACAATCATCATGCACGGAGCGCCGAGGAGCTGGTGGAACAATCAGGAGCGCGGGTGTCCAGTACCAGTGCAGGCGAGCGCTCGCGACCCGTGACCCCAGCCGGTGCATCTGCTTCCAATGCGGCGGCGTGGACGCGGAAACACAGGCATTCAGACTCACATGTGCAGTCTGGAGCGCAGAATCATCACCAGCAACAGGTTCAGGCCCAACAGCAGCAGCATCAAGCACCCCAACCACAGCAGCAGGCACAGGAACAAGTGGTGGTCGGGATTGCTGCGTCGCTCGACGATGAGGTCGAAGACTGGACAGAAGATTTCATGGACAGCACCAAAAGTGAAGGCAGCAGAGAGCGCCAGCGACCAGGTTTGTGCCAGTTCTTTTTCTTCTTCATTGACACAGTGTTGGCTTTTATTGCCAATGTGCTTACGTCTATGTGTTTTTCTGTTTTTTATGCTAAAAGCTGGAGACCGAGTAGGTGATCTCGCTCAGCGGTTCAGCAGCAATTTCCACCATGCTTCCAGTGCTCTTCAACGAGCAACGGTGCGATGGCAACGACAGCACAGTCTAGACAGCAATTATTCAGATATGCGGAACTCCTTCAAGAACAACAGGAATACCAGATTGAGGAAAAGCAGTGGAGATATGACCGCGACCGATGCTGAGACCCCGCAGCTTTCGGTCAATAGAAACCAGACCCAGCAGCAGCCAGAGGAGCTCGGAAAAGTGTTATCATTTCACGTCAAGTTCGCAACAGTTGAAGAGACTGCAAAATCCGAGTCGAGTGCACCAAGCGAAAAGCACGAGTCTGATGCTGAAGACGGTGATGGAGAGGTGGTGTCTCGTGACATTGACGAAGAAGATGAGGATGACGAAGAAGACGAAGATTGGGATGTCGAGTTCGGATTTGCTGAGAATAGCGAAGATGAGCAAATGGAGCCCAGTATCGGTTCGACCGGTGGCATGGACGCAACGCGGAGACGGTCGGAGAACTTCAACATCTTCCTTCGCAATTTCCATGATATGATGGATGGAGATGATCTATCGGAAGATGAAGACGATTTCCAGTCAATGCCAAAAAACAAGCGATCGTCGAAGCCAGCAGAGGAACAGCTCTTCCAGCGTAAGAGAAGTGATTATCAGCGAAGCCTCAGCATCGATGGAAGCGTCGACGGGACATCGCGAGCAAGTCTCACGTCAGTTTCTGGGTCTGTCGAATACACACTCGTTGACAAGTATCGAATACTGGAGGTCGCTGGTTCGTCCGCGTATTCTGTGCGAATCGAGCGGTATCCAAAGCCATGCACGACGTACAGTAGCTTGGAAAAGGACTCCGGCTTCGCAAGTTTCTCCGAGAACAAGTTTGAGCGTTGGTTGGAGACGTTCGTGTCGAGCAAATGTGATCTTGCATTCCAAGTGATGGAGAAAGAGCGTGAGCAGATGACGAACCCAAGGCAGCAGAAAAACCACCAGTTTCGAACTTTGGTGTCTTTGCCCTTTGGGAAAGAGTTTGTCGCAAACTTCTTCAAGCAAGTTTCGCTGTACCGATATTTTGGCGAAGAGAAATCAAACCGCGAGTTGGTTCGCGTGTTTTTCGAGAAGGTGTCGACTACAGCATACTCGGAGGAAGACTGGTCGTTGTCAGTGAGTACTGAAGACTTTGACTACATTGCAAACTGCACGATGGAGATCCTGCAAGAAGCCGCTCGAATGTATGGGCCGAAACCGCCTGCGACGAACTGGAACAGCTCGTCATTTTCGTTTTCGTCGGCGTCGTCGTCCCAGTCCCAAGCGAGCAGCAGTGCAACATTGTTTTGGATGAGGCAATTCCAGTCGATTCTGTCGATCTGCGCCGAAGCCTTTCCACAGTATCGGCACGTGATTGCTCTGATTGAGCTTCGATATGTCTGCCACCATTTGGTTGGATTTGCGAGTGGCGATTTTTCCTACACGTGGCAGATTTGTAACCAACTGCCGGCTTTCTGTCCAATGGAGATGATCGCAGGAGAATCAGCACCGAACATCGCAAACGAGATTTTGGAGTACTATGGTGCGCTGTTCGTCCATCTGAACACAAGTCCAGAGAGTCGGAACAGCTGGCAAGGTGAATGCCCACCATCAGAGCCAGCCACAGAAGCAACGCAACCTAACGAGCTCAAGTCGATTTCTTTCGGGATTTCTCCGGACGTCATTTGCCTGCAAGCGCTTGTGCTGTGCGATATCCAGTGTCTGTATGAAAGCCGAAGTGTTCTCGCAGAAGTGTCAATTCCAGAACTGGTGGAGCTGTTCGAGTTCGAAGATGATGATATGAACATCGACCCTCGTCTGATGGAGCTACTTGACACAGAGGTGAAGGTTCAAGCGAACATCCCAGGGTTGTACGCTGGAAATCGCGTGGAAGAGACCCCGAGAATGCCAGAAAGACGCAATAGTTCTGGAGGTCTCGGCGGATGGAGCACCGAGTCGCGCTTATTGTCCTTGTTGAAGCCGTCAAGCAGCTCACGTATTTCTGCACTTGGGTTTTTCTACGACCGAATACCAATCAACGCGCATCCACTCGTCAAGGCAAAATGTGCATCTGTGCTGGGGAGCATGCACATTTTGGCAGGCTCGCTGACGAATCTGCGAGTTGCAGAGTCTCTCGCCTACGAAGCAGTGCGTTTATTGGAGGCGTGCTCGTCGAAGAAATTGGAGTCGTTTTCGATGGGTATTGTTGCCACAGCTGAAGCATTGTGTCTCAGTATGTTCAGCAACGACGGATTGCTGTCTGAGCTGGGACGAGAGGCGCTGGAGCAACTCGGCAACGTGCTGATCAAGAACCAGAAGTACCGCTACGGTATTTTGGTGTTGGAAGCAGCTGGCGCTCTGTTTGGGTTCTTGAATCAAGGTTGCGAGTATGAAAAGATGGATCGACTCTTGTGCAGATTGACGTTGGAAGCAGACGATGTTCAGCGCGCGTTACCCCTCCACGAAAAAGTGGCGAGTTCAACTCAGCGACAAGGAAACATCACGGAGTACGTCTACTTGACTCAAGCGTTGACGAACTTGTGGATTCGAGAAGGCAATTTTGCTCGCGCGGAAGAGAATCTGCTATCAGCACTTCGTTTTTTGCGCGACCACACAAGTGTGTTGCCGCAAAGCTTTCTGTCGTACTTGTATGGAAGTTACTCCAGCAGCGATGCTGCAACTTCGAGCCGCAGTGGCACGATGATGACTGCAACGTCCAGTACAGCGTCTTCTTCGATATCCGGATCGTTCCATCTTTCACGAGGGTCCGGCAACACAAGTGAACTTGATTCGTGGTTGAACCATGACATCAGCCTTCATTTGCTGGTTCGTGAGATTTATCGCTCAAGCGGAAGGTGCTTGGAAGGGATGCAGGTGCTGCAGCATCTTCTGAGCTATTCGACACGACTTCCACGTGGAAAGCGAACGCACTTGCGGATGTTACTTGCAGAGGACTCGCTGAAGATGAACATGCTGGACACATGCCGATACATGTTTGGGCTGCTCGACCAAGAAGCCAACTTGTTCTGTGAACGGCTGAAAGAGAATATCCTGAGCTCCACCATTGGCAGTAGCAGCGGCGGCGGCGGAGGAAGCAGCAGCGGCGGTGGAAGAAGCATGGGCGGACTGGGTAGCGAGGCTCGATACTGCTTCGACATGGTTTTCTCAATCCGTTACGTGACTTGCCGGGCCAAGTTTTATCTGAAGGCAGAAGAGTACAGAGAAGCCTTTGCCTGGCTATCCCTCGCTCACCTCAAAAGCGACAAAGACAATCTGCGAAAACAAGCTCAGCTCCATTTCCTCGACGGGAAAGCTTTGTTTGGACTTTTCCGCGAGTTCTATGAGTCTCGAAGGTCTGAAAAAGCATCTCCACTTACTCATCCGGCATCAATCACTGCCGAGATAGAGAGGATGATCAACTCCTTTGCAGGATCATTTTATGGTCTGATGACTTTGGAGAAAGGAACTCTCGAACAACGGATGGTTCTCTTCTGCGAGTGCGCGCGAAGTGCTGAGACTGCGATGGAGAATGGTGTTAAATCTTTCTGGACAGCTTTTGATCAGTATCAATCGCTTGATGATTCGTTACACCAGTTGAAGGCACTCTTGGAAATCGTGAACTTCAGCTTGGCACCAGTTGAGCAATCCTTCTTCGCATTGGGGAGTAACCTTGACGATGACATGCTGAAATCGTACCTCCACCGCGGGAGCAGTTTCAAGAAGAAGAGTGACACCGCGAGCCCACTCGTCGGAAATACGACTGACGATGATGCTATCGAGAAGACGCGACGATCAGTTCTCGACGCCCAGAAGCTACTTCGGAAAGCGATCAACATGGCAGAGCAAGTTGCGGAGCCAGCTTGCCTTCTCCGCACGTTGATCTTTTGCAGCGAGGCTTGGATCTGGCTGGAGCGAATAGCTTCCTACAAGAACGACAAAATGGTGAAAGAGGCTGCTGCATTCTGGGAAGAAGGTGTGAAGTTGTTGAAAGCCGTTTTTCTTCGCCGAGTCGCTTTCCACAACGCTGATGAAGGTGGACGATACCACTCGTTGGGCTTGAATGGCGCGTCCCCCACAGGACACCCTAACGGTGGTGCAAATGGCACTTATTGCGTGGTACCGATCCTGAATTTCAGCGAAGGCGTTATCCTGAAGCTCGAGAATATGACGCTGCAGTTAATATTCATCGCATGCCAGCTCCAACACTTTGAACGCGTTCCTGAGTACGTTGAAGAAATGCTTGGCGTCCATTTGGATGAGCTGCTGAGTGCAAAGATGTGTCTGAGCAGCATTTCCCAGCAGCTTTCAGCATTTCGGGAACATCAACGATCTAACAAGCGGATGTCGCAAAGCAGCGTAGCGTCGGTTGGGAGTGCTCCAACAGCAGCAACACCGAGAAGCTCCGTTAGTGTTGCATCAAATGACGCGGGTGGTCGTGCTGCGTCGTTTACATCAAGCAGCTCAACTCCGGCTTTGCACTCAAACACCGGAAGCGCATCCTCCAGCGCCAGCGCAACTGTTAAACGCAAAGGTCACAAGAAGAACCAGTCCATGTCGTCAATTTCCGAGCTGCTTGCGTCCGGTGGGTCGTCCACGCCGTCAACATCGTTTCACGACATCTCATCCTCGTTTGGAAGCGCTCGAGGTGGAAGTTTTTTAGGTTCAGCAGCTACTCCAAGAACTGGGCTGGCTTCTCTGAGTGAGAGAGGAGCCGCTCCTCATGGCAAACCACAGTCTGCGACTGGAATTCATCCTCCCTTGATTATTCGAGCGCATCGAGGTCATCACGGATTCGAGCGTGCAGTGCTACGAACGCGTGGAAGATCGCGCTCTGCACCTCAACCAGTTGTACCGAACTACCCTTCGAAACACGATTCATCGGAACTATCTCATGATGGTGAACCACACGAAGTGCTTACGCCAGTGAACGAAGGCGAACAGACTCGCCGTATCGTAGACCTTGCAGACGTCAGCGCATGGGGTCACGATGAGTTTGGATCAATTGACGACGAGCATGGGGGCTACGGTTTACACGGTGAAGGCAGCAGCTCCGGTGGTGCGATCGGTCTCTATGACTTTGACGAAGTTCAGTCAGAAAAGCTGTGGTGGATTTTTAACATGTGGCGCGACACAAAAGCAAAGTATACGAGTGGCAAAATCGAGTCCTCAGCCTTCCGAACGCAAAATCTGCGATATTTGCGGACGCTGTTGGATACGTTTGACCCCCAGCAAGTTGCTGTGCTCTATGTGAACGGACAAGGAAGCTCCTCCGTCATTCCGATTGGGAGCATGGGTGGCAAAGTCAATCCGTCGAACGCTTGTGGAATTGTCGGCTTCGATGTTGCGCACATCAACTCGTACGCACTCATTCAAGACAACAATTTGGTGCTCTCGATTGGCTACGATCTGGACAAGGAATCGCAGTTCGGGTATTCGCAACTGAAGTTCAAGGTTTTTCGTGTCAAGGCGGGCGAGACTCTGAGCTGGCGCTCTGAGATTCCCAGTCCAGATTGGTACTTGAAGCATTACGATTTGGTCGAGGCAGAGTCTGCTGCAACCGGTGTCGGTGCGTTGAAGACACTGCGACTTCTTGGACCGAAGGTTCTCGTGAAAATTATTGGCTTGTTGCTGCTGGAGAACGCGGTGGTGGTTACTGGGTCGTCGTTTCCTCAAGTGCAAGAAGTCGCTCTGAGTTTGCTGAAGCTCTTGCAGCCTTTCCAGTGGCAGCACACGTTTCTTCCGTTCGTCCCGATTACGTCGTGGCGATTTCTGTATGATTCGCTGCACCAGTTCTCGCAAGCCCAGCTTGCGGCCCGCCCAAAGTCGCGAAAGTCGTTTTCAAGGTTATCGGCGGAGTGGCGATGGGGTGGAGGATCGTCATCGGCGTCTTCTCTTGCAAGCATGGCGGATGCTGCGGAAGGCGACGAACCACCGTTCTTACTGGGGACAACGACAGAGACGTGGCAGTCGTGTATGATGCACGCCAGGTCGCGAGGTGACGACACGGCTCGAACGATCACTGCGTACGTGACCGTGGTGGATTTGGACAATCTGGAGACGCTCGCCATCGCAAAGAGCAGCCCGAATGCTATCACATTGCCGCGCAAATGGCGAAAGCATTTCCTGGAACGCTTTGATAAAGTTGTCAAGCAGCGACGCAAAGTGCAACAGAAAGTCAGCCGGCGCTTGGCTCGTCAAACCTACGTACCAAGCACTCCCAGTGCCATCTCGACAGCGAGTACGCCCCACAATGGTGGTGGCACACAGTCTCCGCGCAGTGAAGATGCGTATCGCCATCTTGACATGACGCATCGGAGTCACGACGACGTCCACAGTAGCCGCTCTGGATCAATGTGGCTAAGCCAGGGAGAAGCAGGGCCCAGTGCGGGTGGCCAAATCTTTGTGTCGTCTGTGCTGTCAGCTGAAGCGGGAAGCCTCGACGAGCGACTCTTTTACGACGCGGAGTGTTTCGCTGCGTTCATGGTCGGATTGCATGAGTTCTACGACAAGCTTTGCAGTCTCTGCGAAGAGAAAGACAAGAAGCTGAAGGGAAGCAAGAAGAAGGGTGGCGGGCTGTCGAAGCGGCAGGAGATCAAGGCCTGGTTCTCTTCGTCGCACGAGTTTGACCCGTTTGTCGACAAGTTTGGGGAATCCGAGATGTACCTGCAGTACGAGAAGGACAAAGCACTACGATTCGCAGCAGCGGCTACAGCAGCTGCTGGCGCTCGACGATCGAATGGCGTGTCCAGTTCGTCAGAAGCGAGCGGGATCGCGTCGAGTCGAGGTGGTCCGCTGTTTGCGCTTCTTTCTACGGGAAGCTCTGGCAGTGGGTCGACAAGTCACGCCGCAACCACCACCGCTCCGCGGGTCTTGCGGAGCGCCGGCAGCATGAGCAGCACCAGCAGCGGAGGCATGGGGATGGGACTCTAGGTGTTCAAGATGTCACGAGAGCAGGTTGGAAGGGGAGAGAACGCACGCAAGAACGGTATTGTTATTACTACTTGATTATTATTTATAAGCCAAACGATGCAAATGAAAGCGGCGTTGATGTATCTCTTCGTGTCGTTTGTGCGAGGAGTGCTTCGACTCTCGCTGCTTTCTCGCGCGCGTGGATTTGCTAATCGTTTGTTTTTCAGAGTGTGAGCCAAGAATGCGCGAGTTGACCACAGCAACCGAGATGATCTCTAAATGGCTCGCTCACCTGGTCAACGCGATAGGCAGTCGAAGCTTTCCCTGCGCGAACTGCCCACTGCAAGGGCGTTCGTTTGGCCTGCAAAGCCAACGCACAACCACTATAAGTGCATATCTGAACACCGATTGATTGATTTTGCCAGGAGAACAATGGACCTTGTCGGTGATGTTCCATTTTGCTCCATGCTCCAGCAATTCCCAGATGATTTGCTCGTGACCATGTTTGCACGCAAGGTGGAGCGGTGAGTACCATCCCTGAAGCATCAACACCATGCCAGTCAGTCATCATCACAACAACAGGAGCTTGCATGAATCAACCAAAAGCGATGCAACGCACCCAAGCCGCGCGCTCGTTGGCATTTGCACCAAACTCCAGCAGCAGCGACACCATTTCCAGGTCTCCGATGGCAACTGCTCGATGCAACGGATGCACTCCAGACTAATGAATCGACACTCTTGTTAGATACGGGTGGATGAAGCAATGTTTCTTGCGATTCTCTTGATACCAAAAGCCTTACTCACCCATCGATGCTGCTGCAACAGGCTCGGGTCTTCTTCCAGTACTGTGCGAACGTGGTCGATGCGCTGCTGGCTCACCAACATGCATAGATCGACTGACGAGCGGCTAAGCTCTTCATCCGCTTTGGCTGTATTGTTGTTGCTGATCGGCATTTTGCTTTTTACTGCGCGTCCCTGTATCAAAACCAAGTGGGTTCAGTTCGACGCCAAGGCACGCGCGGCCTCACTCAGACGTTTCAGGCGAGTTGGCAACTGACCCAACGTCAAAGTGCTCTATTTACGACAAAGCGATGCGGATTTGGATTGCGATGCCCAAATGCTCACAAGTTGAGCAGAGAGATGACAGCGCAACGCACTAACTAGAAACGAAAGAGAGCATGAGAAATACAACAAGAGAAGGACTGCGGACACTGTCACCGCCACTCGTTCTCACACGTCGTCGTTTAACTTTATCCGCCACGACGACGTGTTGAGCAGGAACATGTGCGTGCGCCAGCCGCTCGACTGCAGTTGCTGGTAGAAGAACGAAAAGTCCGCGCACATCTTGACGTACGTGCTTTCCAGCACTTCTCGATGTGGACCATGAGTCGTCATTTTCTTGCTGTTTGGTGAAGATGGAGCCGACGATGACGGCCCTGATCCAGATCCAGAGGCTTCGAGCGTCTCCAACACCGCCACTGCCTGGTAGAAAGCACGCAGCTCGTCCTTCGGCTTCATGTCCGTGCGGAAGAGCACGTGCACGCGGTCTCTGTCAATTGAGAGCAGGTACCGCTCGTCCCTACAACAACAAACTGCGAGTTAGCTAAGGCGTTCAACGTGACAAGGAAACTCCTCCAAGGCAACAGTCACTTACGAGTAAAGTTGCAGCAAGAAGTCGAGGTCCTGGTTCGACAGGTTCGCGTTGCAGACCTGGGAGCCCATGACGATCTTGCTGATCGGGAGCTTTGGGTCGTAGTAGATCGGCTCTTTCTGGTTCACGCTTCGAATCGAAAACTGCCCAAGCAATGCCCCAGAGTGTCCATAATAAAACCCCAACAGGCACGCAATGTTAGCCATACCGATAAGGGCGAATTTGTGCAGAGTGATGTTACAACATACCCGATTCACGTGCTCCGCCGCCGCCGCGAGCTCTTTCTTCGCATTGTTCCTCCCAGCAGAGTCCATGAAACGCTGGATCAGAATGAGCCCTCGCTGCTGGTTTACAGTCGGGATGCAGAGTCCCGAGACCGCGTTGTAGTTCGCGTACATGTGCACGAGCGTGAGCGAGAGGAACGCGACCCAGATCGCGTACTGCGACGAGTTGACCGCGTTCGCAAAGTACATGCCAAACACCAGTCCAAAGAGCTTCACCGCGGTCTCCTGTGAGCCCTCTTTCGCCGCGCAGTCGGCCATGTTGTCGCGCTTCGCAAAGTGCGTCATGAGCGACGAGCGCGTCGCGCCGGCCGCCACGCCACACATGGTCTTGCACACTGACGACACGCAGAGCACCTCGGTCACGAGCGAGGGAAAGAACGGGGCTAGCATGTCGAGCGTGAGTCCGACGTCGTTGATCACGTCGGCAAAGAGCCGCCAGCGCTTGACATTCACGTCGAACTTGGGGCCGACAAAGTACGCGAACGTGAGCCCGCCGATCATGCCCGAGCCGTCACGGAGCACCCACTGGAGCGCAGCCGCCAACGGCGTCGCCTTGTCGTTCCCTACGCCCACGCTCTGCAACACTGACTGGGTTGCCAGCACGCCGCGCAGATAGCTGCACACGGCCTGGATCGTGTCCCAGAACTGGAACGCCAGGTAGTCCTCGCTCACGCTGTCTGGGTAGCCCGCAGGCAGGAACATCTCCTTGAGCTCGCGCGTGATCCCACTGCCACGTACAAGGAAGGATACGGTCATCAATGAGGCACGACAATAGCAGCCCACTATGTGTTATAGCAAGGCGGATATGGGTTACCTCATGGAGAAGCAGCCCGTAAAGCGCGAGTGGAACGCCGCAGACGATTCGACCGAGACGCCCCTGACGACCGGCGTGAGCTGCTCGCCGTGCTTGACGTAGCGCAGTGGCGCGTCGTTCGCGCAGGACGGGCGGATATCGTACTCCACCACGCGCACGTCACCGTCCTTCTCGCTCAGCAGCGTGCTCGTGCTCGCCCCGTCGTCCGAGTCGGAGGCGCCACCATCGTCAGAGGGCAGTGCGAACGCCTTGCGCTTCGTCAGTTCGCTCATGCTTGCGCTACGTCTGTCAGCTGTCGTTCTGGTTATGAATGCTGCTGAGAGCTTCTGAGCAGATCCATCGAGGGCCATTTTTGGAGATAACGAAAAAAATACGCCATAACAGGGTATATTGTTACTTCTAAAACATAAATCCTGCCAGCATGAGGTACAATATCTAAAGTAGTGTTCAAACATAAATATGCCAGCAAAATTGTGGATTCACAAATTAACGTCCCGAACTTCCTCCTGCCAGGTTGACTCCACGCGAACTCGTAGCCGCGGAGATCAGCGCGTGCTTTTGTTTTCCCCCATCCGAGTGCCATCAGAAAGCACCAGATCCTCTTTCGCCTGGCGTGGCGAGATCATGGGATCCAGGACGAACCACAACGTTGAGGTAGGCAGACTACTATTGCAGCGGCAAATCGCCTCTGAAGGGATCGAAATCAGCGATGCAAAAGGAACCGCTCGGTGCCGTTGCGCCACCTCTCGAAGCCAATCAATATAGACCCACCGTGTGACGATATAAAAACAGTTTCTGCACCCAACACTCGACAACCCCGAAGTTGGGTACTGGTCGCGCGCGTTGAGGAGGGTATCTCTATCCAACTCGGATACTGTAGGTCGCAAGTGTAATGATAATGAGGTATATTGAGGAACGCTTAAACGACCAGCAATATCCATCCCAAGCATTACGGTGAACACAAAGGATTAGGCCCAATCTCCATCTGCGCCTGCAGCCGCGAAGGCGGCTGAGTGTCCTGCCCCTTCGGGGTAGGTTGGATACTGAAGTTTGTCGTGGCCCCCGCGCTGAAGCGCCTGCCTACCAGAGATCCTGGTTCGAGTATCTATGCGCCGCGGAGGGCGCGTTGGGATGATGATGAGCGCGGCAGTGACGCTGCGCAGTCGGTGAGTAGTCGACCATCAGCCGTAGTCAGTTCGAAACATACACGATCTCGCCTTTGCGGCTCGCGCAAACACCGGTACAACTGGCAGAATGTTTCTATTTCATTTCTTGCGCGACACTCCAAGCGGCTGAAACAGTTGCCTATTTAGTGTATTTGGAACGAATATACTGGAAACGAAAAAAAGTGGGCAAAAAATCACATCAAAATTGGTTCATACTTACGCAAAAGAAGACTTTGTGTCTGCAGCGAGGCGTGGCGGCATCCTGCATATGATAATAGCAAGCCTCGGCCTCCCCACTCACAAAGTCACAAAACTGAGAC